>VMBQ01009467.1:0-31693 GCA_007657795.1 Dreissena rostriformis
GATTTGTTGAAACCGGATGTACGCAATACAATTTAGACTGGTTATCTTGCTTTGGATTGTGTGTAAACAATAATGTCACCACTTTTGTAAACCAGTTTAACGAACGCGGAGGCAGTCATGGGGCAAGATAAGTATTCAGGGGAGATAAATAGCATCGCGAAAAAAATGTAACGCATGACTGATGGCAAAACAATCCAGTCGTATCATAAGTATTTGTATTTTTTTTTATTTTTTTTTCTAAATTTCCATTTGTATGAACGGTCAACGCCCGCTTCCCCGTCTTTTGCCCGTATTATTACACAATATAGTAGAATCTCAAAACCTGTGCCCATCTATAATTTAGTATATACGTAAGATATATATATATATACTATAGACGTTAATACACGGCTGAGCCGGGCTGGGCAGTGATAAGCTTTTATAAGAAAAAAAAAATCCCAACCAGTATTGTTCTTTATTACATAAGTTGCAACTGTGTTATTTATGAGATCGATCGGTTGTTGGCAGTGTATGATTATTGTATAAATATCATACATTTTATGTTAAATTAAAGATAGGCCTATTGGTCTCAATGTGTTTATATTGAAATTCAAACGAATACGCTTTCTATGTGGATATCACGACTATGTACGTGTCAGCATTATTTTCACGCGCTGTTTTAGAAGAATTAAAACATGAAGACAACCAACACCAACAATTTAATTATATAAAAGAATTTGTGGTGACGTAATATCAAGGCATTTATATCCTCGAATTTGTACACGAACGCGATTTGAATGAAATATAAAGAATGTTATTTCATTTTTGAAACTTAAACTTAAATGGAATATTATACATTATAGCACATTACTGCTGTTAACAAAATGTAAAAAATAAAATAAATGTATTAACGATTAAATCTCTACTCGTACATATGACTCAATTGATACCCTGCGTAGAAACTGAGCAATTGGTAAAACGATCAATATTCCCGGCAGTCATAGATTCGCGCAATGCCGTTAGTGCGAAAAGCTCTAAAATTCGACCTCCGCAAAAATTAGTTATTTTACAATATACTATATATCAGTTCTATGTGCAATAGCTTGATTTTTGCGATGTTAATTTAAATAGTAATTCAGAGAATTTCAATTTAAATTTTAAAACTAAAGCGAATACGAATGTTTTTTGTTCGCTTTATCAATGTCACAGGGTGTAATTCTTATTTAGTTATTTGTTATTAGTGTCGAGTAGTTTTAGGAAGCTCTGATATAAAACCTAGACTGTAGTCTAAGTTGTTTTTATAGTTAACATATAGTTGAATCTAACCTATTCTGAACACGTGCATGTAACAACCAATCATTCACTTTCCCTCCGATATTCAGTTGCCTGTTGAAAGTTGTTTGAGACAGCCATTGCATTTATTGAATTGCAACATTATATTATTTGTGTAGGATATTTTGTATTCATGCAGGTAACTACTTTAAATCGTTTAATTATGTTCTCTGTCAATTGTTTGTATTATTATTTAAGACATCTGATGGTTACGGTTGTATTTATTAGTTATTTATTGAAATAACTTATTGCGAGTAATATTCACGCCGCCATGCAACGCTAGTCATTATTAATGTGTATTCCACTTGAATGCATACATATATTATCTTGATTATATATCTAATTGCATGTATTAATTGTTTCTATTTTAGATACCTTATCGATCTATTAAACCTAAAAACCTTCGATTGATTCGAATGTTTGTCGTCGAACCTAAATACGCAAATTGAGCGCGGCTAGGCCGGCAACAATGGAGCCCAACGTTCAGTGAGATCGATCAAATGATATAATTTGGACAATCCGTGTACACAATCCTTATTCAAGGATATACACTTGGTGGCCACAAAAGACGTCGTTAATACCCGGGTTTACGTATAGCATGCTAAGGGCCCTCTTCAAGACCGTTACGTCGCACCATCAGGAACAAGGACCATTCGTTGCTGGAAGTGCATAAACTGTGTGTGACTTTGTGAATGAACACTGACATTTGTGATTCTTGCTCATGACGCATGGCGGTGTGGTAAGATGTACATTTTATTATTGACTATTTAGTATATTAATTTCAGAAATTGTTTAGTTTGTATCATATTTGTTTTACTTCATGTAAATATCAATTATTTTTGTCCAACCTAGGTTAAAGATTTTTTTGTAAATCAATGTACTAACCATAGGTTGTCCCGTTTAACATACGCCCCTGCATTTGTGTAAACTGTGTTTTCACTGTCACTAATCCGTTTCCAATAACAATAAAAGTACATAAAGTAGTACAACACAGACAGGTAGACCCGAAGATAGCTCAGGTGATAGTTTAAAGGTCATAATATGGGATCTATACAATCAATAGATTTACTGCCCACTTATAAAAAGTTTCAACCAATGTAAAATCAAATTTGTCTTTAGTTGTTTCAAACTTACAAATTTTGAAACAACGCTCATTCATTGTAATGTTATAAATAGGAATTCGTGAAAACCGAGTTATTTCTTACTGAAAGTAGACTGATCATCCAATTTCATTGAGAAATACTGTTTTGCGTTTAATCCTTGCAAGGTAAAATAATCGCGTCGTTTTACCGCGTATTCGAACGGGAAGAAGAAAAATAAAATCGATGTATTTATTTAAAAGCGTATACATTCGGTTTGTGTGCAGTGCTTTTAAATAATCGTTTTATTTGATAACGGACAAAGAAATTGCGAAATAATTGATTGCGTTTAATTGTACATACATTGGTGTAATAGGGTTTGCGGGTTTCACTTGACACTATTTAAAAGTGGCCAGTGTGTTTTTCGGACCGGAAATAGCGGTATCGATTCTGTACTTGTAGTGATTGAATATGGTTTAATACAATTCAATCATTGTGTGATTGCGTGTGTATGGTTGTACTTGCGCGAGAGTGTATAAGTAAATAGTGTAATTGAATTCTATTGTTAAATTGTTGTATAAGTTCGCATAGATAATTGATATTATTATAATTAAATTAGATTAGTTCATGAATTAAATGAAATTTATTAAATTAATAAAATTAAATTTATTAAAATTAGATTTTTTTTAAATTTCTACTTTGATTAAACTTGAACAATAAGATTGTTATTAAAGTTAAATCTAAACGCTGCAGTTATTGATTATTAAATAAGTGATCATTAAATAAAAAGGTTAATATATTAATTAAAAATAAATGACAACAATATTTATATTAAATAATTGCATGAATTCGTACAATTATTTGTTGTTATGTTGTTTTATATGGCATGTCAGTTATATTATTATGCATTAGTGGTACAAAGTGAATTCGGTTTATTGATCACTATTGAAATTAGTGATTGAGTGTATTATTATATTGAATTATTTTGAGTTGACTAGAAAGGCAACTATTGTAAAACGGAAATACTGGAATGATGATATGAATGTTGATGAAATTGGAGTGTGTATTATACAAAGTGTTATGAAACATAATTAACACTTAAAAGTGCATACTAATGAAGTGAAATAGACAGTTGGTGAACAGTGTTGAGTTTAATTGTGAATTATTGAATTGAAAGTGATATTAACGTCGAGTGAACAATATTACTGATTGACATAATGAAATTGTATCTAGAGTAATTAGATGTGAACAAATACTAGATACATAATAGTGTTGAATGAATTGTTTTGTGGTGTAAAGTGCATAGAATATTGTGAAGAGAAGCGAATTAAAGATAAGACTTTGATTTCTGCATATGGTTCGGATCAGTTTCATAACTGAGTGCATAGTGTGAAATTTAGTGTGATGTGAATGTAATTATTTGAACATGGATACGGAGAGAGAAGTAAGGAGACAAAGAAGGGAGACACAGAAATAACAACAAGCATTAAAGGAACAAGAATTGAAAAGTCAGAAGGACATTGAAATACTGAATAAAATAATTGAACAAGACTCAAAGATTCGTGAAATTCAGCAACAAAGTGATGTGAACGATGAAAATGATGTTAAACATAAAAAAATAAGAAGAGAAACAGTTGGAGACAGATAACAGCACAACTGTCAAGAAATGGAACATGAAATGAGGACTGAACTTGACTATGATAATGATGTTGAGGGTGCGGTAGGATTAAAGACTGATGATAACCATAGCAACAGTTATGAAAGTGACATGGATTCAATAGATGAAGAACTTAGTTGGTTGACTAAGAAGATGGAGGAAACATTCCAGATACATGCCGATTCTGGGGACAGAATATTTACAGAGGGGGTGCGTTGCAGTACTAAAACACTTGAACCATCTGAGGTTCACGACAGTGAATATGAACACAATAGTGACATTGATGAAATTATAAGTGATGACGATAATGCTGAAAAAGCCCTTGAAGCTAAGATAAAGACAATAAAGCTACAACAGATGAAATTAAAAGAGGAACTTCATTGTAAAGAAGCAGCAAAACGATTGAAGGAACAAGGATTATTGCAAGAAACACGTAGAAAACAGAAAGAAGAAAGAATACGGAAATTGAAACGAACAAAACAAGAATTGGAACAAGATATGATGGAAACACAGAGCACAATTACGTCATTAGACGAGGAATTGGAACCTGAAGAAAAATATGACCGACACAAATATCAAAGAAATGCGGAACGGAGAGTGCCACATAATCCACCATTAATGTTGAAACCGAGTGTTCCTAAATTTTCGGACCCAGCACAGTTTACAGAATGGAAAATAGAAATCGAAAGTATGATTCGGTCCAAACTTTATCAGAAAGACATACTGAAACAGTTCGTTAGAAATGCGATATCTGGAAAACCAAGGAAGGTTTTANGGGGGGGGGTTATGTTTGTATATCTTTTTTTAGGAACATGCGACTTTGGGTTAGACAATCCAACGACTTTTTGTATGACTGACCAATTGTATTTTGAGGGTAAATTGGTTACTGCATGTAAATTCACATTAAAGACAACACATGTTAAAATATGAACGCTTTATGAGCAATTTTATTTTCATATTAATGTTGATTGTTTCTTTATGATCCAGTGTGTGCAATGTGAGTTAAATCGACTATATTTTCTATAGGTAATTAAAGTGTGCTCTCCCGACTGAGCTAACCGGGCCGCAACACATCTTTTCACCAATCCCGCTTACGTTCGGTACCGTGACATTCTCCCTGCCAAGTTGGAAATCGTCCTCGAATACGAGACAAGGAACAGTGAATAACTGATCCCGACGAACCCACGGGCAGGTTCTATGAAGAACTGCAAGCGCCACGGACCCACGTTGGGTGCCATTGTTGCCGGCCTAGTTACGCGCAATTTGCGTACTTGGGTTCGATGACAAAGAATCAAATCAATCGAAGTTTATAGTTTTAATTGATCGATACGGTTATCTGAAATAGAAACAATTAATACATGCAGTTAGATAAAGTATCCACATAATATATGTATGCATTCAAATGGAAATACACATTAATAATGACCAGTGTTGCATGGCGGTGTGAATATTCCTCGCAATAAGTTATTTATATAAATAACTTATAAACACAACCGTAAACGTCAGGTGTCTTAAATAATAATACAAACAATTGACTGAGAACATAAATAAAAGATTTAAATTAGTTACCTGCAGAAATACAAAATATCCTACACAAATGATATAATGTTTCATTCAAAATGTAATTGCTGTCTGAAACAACTTTCAACAAGCAACTGAATATCGGAGGGAAAGTGAATGATTGGATGTTACGTGCACGTGTTCATAATAGGTTAGATTCAACTATATATTGACTTTAAAACAACTAAGACTACAGTCTTGGATTTATATAAGAGCTAACTAAACCTACTTAACACTACTAACAAATAACGAAATATGTATTTATACCCTGTGATATATTCCCCCTGCTTTTGTTATGTCGTCGCGACATTAATTTATATATATTCAATAAATTTATAAAACTTGTGTGTCCTCAACTTTTTGTATTGCATACCTATCTTTCTTCGTGTTTGCAATGAGTTTTCTAAAATCTATAAAAACAATCGTATGGTTCCATCCGTTTTCCTGACACAATTTGATGGCCATGGACTTTGAGATTCTCGTATAGCTCCTATTTCTAACATTTTTTTGAGATGTTCTCGGACTTCATTAAAAAGAGCAGGGGAACTCGTCGATAAGGCTCTTTAAAAGGTTCTGGATTGGTCAGTTTGATGGAATGTTTCACTGCGGCTGTGTGTCCGATGTCAAATTTTGATTTCGGAAACACTGTACACCATTTTCTGAACAACTGACAAACCTGTTGCTTTTGTTCTTTACTTAAATCAGTTCCGTCGAGATCAACATCGTATTCATTTTTCATGTTCTCATAACGTGTTTTGTTTTCTGTTTTATGTGTAGTTTTTACAGATGATATGGTGGCGCTCGGTGGTTGCAGTTTTGGAGCTTCACGCAGAACTTTTACTTCATGTAATTCACAAATTTCGTGTTTTGCTCTTATTTAAACAGTTCTTGCAGATCTGTTGCACAATTTCACAGGTATCCTCGCAGCTCTGCCACGAATATTTATAGATACAACTCTTGGACATACAAATGCCCCATGACTGTCAATTTGGCATTCTTCAGTAACTGCTGCTGCAGTGTTTTGACGTTACCACTGTCCTGGTTGCATTTGGATGTAACGTGATATCTTGGGTTGCAAGCACTTTTCCAATGTTTGATTCTATTGCCAGACATCCCGCCATCCATGTATCATCCGTGTATTCATCAATGTACATGTCTATCTGATTATATTTGTGCCAATGATGACATGATCACTACCATGACTCTCGTCAACCGGCGCAACAAGAAGAATGGTCTCTATTTTCATGTCCAAAATGTTGCTTCCAAAAGTTGCTTGAATATATCCAGAATATTGAATATGGGAGCCATTAGCTGCTTTTAATTCAAGATTAAATTCATTCAGTGACATCAGTTCTGGTTAAGCCGTCATTTCGTTGTACAACTTTTCAGTTACCAAACTGACCTGAGACCCCCTATCAATAAGCGAGATTGTCTCTTTGCCGTTGATAGAAATAGTAGATAGGTTATTATCACCTTCCATTATAATAAAATGTGTTCAACTGGTTTCTGTTTGTGGATAGTGTTATCTTCACAGCCCTCATTGACCCCATCAATTAGAGCTGGTTCCCGTTTAAATGTTGTTGAGAGCTGTTTTCTCTATTATAAGCATCTTGCCCATATGGTCGTCTGCCTCTATATGGACCTCTGTTTCCTGAGTAACCTCCTTGTGAAAATGTTCTCCTATTTCCGGTTTGTGGTCTGGTATCATTGTTTCTGTTTTTTCTGGTCACATTTTCACTTCTATTGTCTTTCGATGCTCCTTTCTCCTTTGTTAGTACATCTAGTTGTTTTTGCATACTTTGTAACTTCTCTGTTAGATCATTCAATATGCTAAATTGTTTGAATTGTATTTATCTGTTTGGGTTGTTCTTCTCTGTCTTGTGATACTTTCATTTTCTGTTCTTCTCTTCTCACTCGATTTCGTAACTCTTCAAATGTGAGACCGTTTTCATAGAATACTTTGTTCTCATTATTTCATCCTTCTTGTTTTATTGTATTTGGCCATTTTCTAAAGCTCTATGAATCATTTCCTCAATTCGTATACCCCATGACGTTATGTCTTCGTCTTTATCTTGTCAGGCTTGATAGAATTGTTCCATCGTACTTAGTCCGCTTTTAACAGTACCAAAATTACTTAAAATATCTTTTAAAGTTGCTGTTGCTTTAATGTTGTTTAAACCTTCCTTGGTTTTCCAAATATCGCATTTATGAGAAAATGAAAAATGAATATGATGTTGATCTCAATGGAACTAATTTAAGTCCAGAACAAAAGCAATATGTTTATCAGGTGCTTAGAAAATGGGATACAGTGTTCCGAAATCAAAACTTGACATCGGACACACAAACACAGTGAAAAATTCCATCAAACTGACAATCCAGAACCTTTTAAAGCGCCTTATCGACGAGTACCACTAGATCTCTTCAATGAAGTCGAAGAACATCTAAAAAAAATGTTAGAAATATACGAGAATCACAAAGTCCATGGTCATCAAATTGTGTAATCGTTAGGCAAAAGGATGGAATGCTTTCAAGACTCGACCAAGTGTCCTGTTGTTTGGCTGAATATAACCTCAAAATCAAACATTGAAATGTGAACATTTCAAGACAAGAACCACTTACCTCGGCCACGTAGTATCAGCAGATGGCATAGAAGCAGATCCCATCAAAATAGAAGCAGTCAAAAATTGGCCCACCCCAATGTCTGTGAAACAAGTGCGCCAATTTCTAGGCTTCGTTGGCTAATATCGCCGTTTCATAAAAGGGTTTGCTTCTATTGCAAGACCATTGAATAACCTGCTGATAGGCCATCCGACTAAACGGAACACGCAAGGAAAACACAAAACAACCAAACCAGTACCATTTCAATGGGAATTCGATCAACAAACAGCTTTCGAGGAGTTGAAGCAACAGCTCACCTATTTTAGGCTATGCAGATTATACGTTGCCGTTCATACTACATACAGATGTCTCCTTAAAGGGATTGGGTGCTGTCTTGTATCAACGCCAAGACGGACACGAGAAGGTCATAGCTTATGCAAGCCGTTCACTCAAACCATCAGAAAAGCATTACCCGGCGCATAAATGGGAGTTTTTTGCGCTAAAATGGTCCATGACGGAAAAGTTATGATTATCTCTACGGTGCGGAAGTTGAGGTTATCACGGACAATAACCCGCTTACCTACGTGCTTACGAGTGCTAAGTTGGACGCGACAGGACAACGATGGCTTGCTGCATTTAGCCAACTACATGTTTACAACACGTTATCGGGCTGGCAAAAACAACGTCGACGCAGGTGGGTTAAGCAGGGTAGAAGTACAACCGGAAACGATAGCTCCTATAACCACTGCAGTTACAGCAGATATTAAACAAGCGCCATACTGATTCAGTACATCCGTACTACCTGAAAGTGACCAACCAGGGGTTTGTGATCAAGTTCCGGAGGATTTCCAGAACCTTTTAAAGACCTGATTGGACATTGTCATTGTTCAAACAGAGATTCTTTTGGCCAGGAATGGGAAGTGTTGTAAAAGACAAGATCAGTAATTGCGCCCAATGCATAAGGAGTAAAACTCCCGTTGAAATTAGTACTCTCGTAAACATTGCAACGTCATCACCAATGGAACTAGTTTGCATAGACTTTTTAAGTTTAGAAATATCAACCGATGGATATGAACATATATTAGTAATCACCGATCATTTTACGCGATATGCGCAGACGTGACCAGACAGCGGGAACCACTGCAAAAGTTTTGTTTGAGAAGTTTTTTGTACACTACGGTTTTACGGAGCGTCTTCATAGTTATCAAGGTACAAACTTTAGGTCTGGCCTTATAAGCGCATTGTGCAAGTTAGCTGGGATTGGACAATCTAGAACAACCCCATATCACCTTATGAGTAATGGGATGACGGAACGCTTTAACCAGACACTGCTGCACATGTTATCTACACTCGATGAAGATTGGACTGGAAGTCGTATGTTGCACCGATGGTTCATGCATACAACAGTACAATACATACCAGTACTGGTTATTCGCCGTACTACTTGATGACCGGACGTCATCCAAGATTAGCTATCGACGCCCTACTTGATTTACCATCGAACGACAATGAAACGGTGTACCAAAATGAATACAGCCGCAAACTTCGAGATAGACTTGCGACTGCGTACAGTCGTGCGAAAGTGAACGCATTTCAAACTGCTGAGAAAAGTAAGAGGGTCTATGACACAAAAGCTTGTGCCGCTAAAATCGTACCAGGTGATTTGGTTTTAGTGAGAAATGTGACACGACGCGGGAAACAGAAAATCGCAAACAAATGGGAAGATGTGCCATATGCGGTAATCGACCAGCCGAACACTGAAATTCCCGTTTATGACGTCAAAAAAAGACCAACCAAACTCTAAACGTTTACGTCGAGTTCATAGAAACTTGTTGCTGCCGTTAGGAATAACGGAACAGCATCAACATAAACAGCAAAAAGCTCCGAGGTACGTTATACCGCAACGACGGTCAGAATCACGTGACAAGTATGACGATGGAAGCGTACCAATACGCCGCTCGAACCGCCAACGTAAAGCGCCGAACTTGTACGTTGCGGGTTACTTTTATTCGTGAACGGTAATACTACCAGTGATAAGATACAGTGAAGTGTTTGCTAATGTACAATAGCGCGACATAAGTTATAAAGTGTTATTTTTTTGTAAAGATGTTAATATTTTTCTTATCGAAGCTTTGTATTTTTTAGAAATGCTGCGATAAAATCTTTAAGCAAAATAAGACTATGATATTCATGAATGATTGTCAATGAAGTCATTATAGAGTTTATGAAAATATATTGCTTTGGAGACCTGTAAATTCTGGTTGAAGTGAAACACTCAATTATTGATTATGAAACTATTTGATATCACATGAGTCATTAAATGGGATGACACCTATCTCAAAACGTATTTCATTATAACTTTTAAATGTTAATTTAATAAACGTTTCTGTTCAGATTCCACGTTATTATATGGTGTAATTTTCAGCCAAATATAAATTTCTACTAAATCAGAATTTGCTTGTTTTTACATTATTGCATACTTTTATGGCAGTGATGTCCATTTATAATTCAATAACATATCGCAGAATCTGTTTTACATTGAATTAAATGTTTGATTATACAGCGTGTTTTCAATGCTGAGGCACGATTCATTGATAATCGGATCGTTTAAGGCAACATCAAGGTCACATACATTAACATTTTTTTTTTGTTGTTTTTGTAAAATAATAAATCTATTTCAAACATAGAAGTTAAAATCGCTTTGTGACACTTATTTGTTTTCCATTTTAAAGTGCAACATCATTTATAACCTATGTACTATTAAGTACGTGGTNCAGCCACATGTACCAATTAATCTCTATTATATATTTGTGACTTTTAATGACTGCTATGAAAAACAAGACATCGTGTTCATAAAATGAGTCCACTCTTTTTACGTAGAAGGAATTGTATTGTTTTATAAACGCTATCATGCAACGCATAAGTCTACATAGAACATCTTTTCCATTAGCGAGGCTGTATAGTTGCAGTGGTTTTATTTTCAATTTTCATTATCATGTCATGTATGATTTAAATCAAGTTATACACATGTTTTAATCAGGTAATATTACAAACGTATTCAAACATATTTACAACATGACCTTCTTTCAGAAGAACATGCATGTTAAACAAAACATTAACTACATTTTACAAATTCTGAACTAATACATACTAATGAAATTGTAAAGTAACACAATATGAAGAACAAAAACAAAGTCGACCGGTACATAATATAATAAAGTACATAGACATGTAACAGTCATACCAGTTGGTGAAAAGTTTACAGGCAATTGTAATGCTTTGATATCTAGACGTGCTGCGTTCTATATAAATATGGTCATTTTTATATCGCTGACCTTGACTTAATCCTCCATATAATCAATACCAAGTGGAGTCTTACAAAAAAGGTATAACAAGTACATGTATGGGCATTTAAACAAAATCACAAACCATGTTTTCCAGAATTAATGTATTTTAGTTGTCTTGACAGCGACATTGACAATGCCCCTTGACATTATTTATGTATATATTTGAGGTAACAGTAACCGCTGACACTGACACAACAACACCTTTGCATTACAAAGCAAGGTCTTTGTACATGGTATCAACTATTTATATATACAATTTCAACACACAAACACAATGACAAATACATTGAGATTATGAAATCTATGAAATCTGCATATGAAATCTGGATTCTATGTTTACGGTGGTTAAATTAATCTTGATTAAAACGTATTTGAAATATCCATCAAGACTTATGCAAAATGTGTCTACATATAATTTGTAATCTCTAGTTCGCGAGCGAACACGTCCATCCGACCGCATATATGGAAGGCAAAGCATGATAATAATATCACTGTTTGATTACATTCCAGCCACAAACTTACTCAAATACACACATCATAAAAACAAATTGCTACATCTCTTTATCACATAGCATTACACGAGTTAATCTAATGTATTAATCAAGACAACACTTATTCTTCACCGTCTTCATACATAAATCAAGTCAATGCAAAAACAGACTTAAATCACTAAAACCAATTAAAAATTGCCTAATTCATGTTAAGTAAAATGGTTTGTTTAATTAGATATGATAAGAAAATATAAAAAATCATATTTAAACAACATGAGTTTGAAAGACGTTATATTTAATATAAAACCAATTGAATGAAATCGTCTTATGTTCCCATCATCAATCAAAAAAAGTAAATAAGTATGGAGCAGCGTGTCTTATTGAAACAAAAACAAATACAATATAATAGAACACACGTCATTCATCTACAAAAATGCAACACTAAAAATAACTTCAACGATTTAAATTTGGAGATAATATTAGCAGTTTAAACAAAATGTATTACGTAACAACATTGCACCAAATTTAATTGGTACCCGCTGACGAAGGAAATCATTAGAAACACATACAAGTCCAACCTTTCAACATGTCGGTTAGAGTGCATCCGAAATTACTCGTTAGAGTTTATCATTTTGTGTTTATGCTGTTTTGCCATACATTAAGCTGTACAAATGATAATACTGTTATAGTTAATTTTGAAAGGAATCGACTTCTCCTTCGAAATCAATCTCGACAGACTACCTAATAACGGGATGTTTCTTAAAAAAACTGTTCAACACCACATTATCAGCCGAACAGCATGTAATGATGGAAATGGACTGTTAAAAATCTGTCAAAACACGCTTAAATATAGAAATTTTTATATTTTATATCTAAATCAGGGAAACGCACTCATGTTCTTGATTTTAATCGTTAGACCAATCAAAACGGGACTGAACAAATGTTCTTGTTAATGATTTTCCCATAATTCTCTAAAATCGTGTTCACACACTTGACATAATTATTGTAAATAATGTTAATCCATAGCCCAAAAATTGCGATTGTTAAATAATGTTTAATATTAATGTTATTCTAAACCACACTGCCTAATACGCAACTAATCGCCTGTCACATTAAAAATATTTTCACAAGTGAAAACTAATCTGGAAGATCAAACGTGGCCGCTATTTCTTCACCGGTTGTTTTAAGTGTTGCTTTAACATCTATTTCTGTTCCACCAAAGTACATTTTGAGCTCTGTACCCGAGATTTTACCGTTTTTATCTTTACAGTTGACTTCAAATGAGCCGAGTTTAGAACAGCTGTCGTCGTAAACAAACACGGGATTTTTCGCCTTAGAAGCAAACACTGTAGCATCATAATAAGTGATTGTGCTCGGAGCATTAAAAGAACCACTTCCTGCAGGTTCGTCGGTTGGAATAGACTGTCCAATCTCAACAAGTTTATAAAAGCAATCGTCAACTTTGCCTTTCTGTGTCCCTTCCTGGACAACTTTTTCAGCAGGGTGCTTGTATGCATCATATGTACTCCAACATTTAATACCATACGTAAATCTTGCGATCCTCGACACAATCTGACGTTTATTGTGTCCAAACATCACGGCGCCTTTCATAACGGCCAGTCCAGCGTCCTGTGGTACAGTCACGTGCTTTCTTGGAAAGGCATTCCTCACGGCCTCCTGCAGCAATGGTGACTCAGAGAAACCACCCACCATGACGATGTGATTGACAGGATTGTCGCTGTACTTTGATAAAAGTGTTGACAGGTGGTCAATAATGCTTTTAACAGGTCCATCAAATAGCGCTGAAACAACACTTGCATTACATTTGAGCTTATCTTTAATAAGTTGCACTCTGCCTTTGAATGGTGACCGTTCAATTTGTTCTTTGAAGCTTTTCCTTGTTATATCTTGGACAACATCATTCAATGTTGCTGGAACTCTAAGAATAACGCTTCCTGATGTTGACGATTTGATCTGTCTCTTTTTTATCTCAAATGACCTCACACATTCTATATAATCGTCCATATGATTATCTTTTAGAGCCTGCAGCACACTACCGCCTGAAAATTACAAAATCTATTAGCCGGGAGGCATGGCAGAAAAATATAATATTTTGACAAATAAAATGTTTTTGGTTACATGTATAATAATGTTTTTAACTTTTTATATTCATGCGTTAACAGATTTTCGAGCATGATTAGTACGATAAGCTCAATTTATACCTGCCAACGTATCAATGAATTCCTTGTAGGCTTCGTTGACCTTTGTACCTCCCCATGCACCACCGCTAGCTTTCTCTATCTCTTTTAGTTTCATATCTTGTGTGACCTCGTGCACTGTGATGTCTACTGTTCCGCCTTGAACAAACAAACGCTATATGAAATTTTATCCCATTTTAGATATCGTGTAATATTTAAACCGATGCATGTGCAGATAATACTCGTACTTTGAAATAACTAGTAAGCGAACAAATCGTTAAAACGTTTTTATACATAAACCCAGTCTTTTTTGGCATAAACACGCATTCCCTTACATGTGATCTACTTATAATTTCGAATAATAGTCAAACTGTCAAACACGTGAGATAAAGTCGAATATTAAAGACCATTATTATTCGTGGGAAACTAATGTTTGTTGATTTCGTGATTGCAATCAAATGTTAAGTGTCCAACGAATAGTTGTTAATCTAATTCTGTTTTACGGCCGAATCTAAGTTCAAATGTGAAGGTTTTTATGATGTATACCAACCCCACTTACTATTTATATGAAGTGTTAATAACACTTAAATGAAGTATTGGAGCTGTTTATGACAAACAAAATACCGCAAACAGGATTAGCACTTTGTATCCGAAGTGCAATAAAAATAATTCAGTTCATTTTCGTCTGTTATTCTTATCTCACACTTCAAAATGAGGCTCCAATGTGATAAACAGTGATTACATTCCTAGTTTAAGGATTTTAATGACATCACTGGGTGTATGGATGCGCCATCAAATATATTGTCATCTAGTATACTATTTTCTCTCAGTTGCCTTATCAAATGTACACTGCACTGTTTTTTAAACATCTTTTTGTCTACTTCTTTGTATAAAGACCTCTGATAAGAGTTGCTGCACTGTGACAACAGCGGGATGCAAATGAACAAGTATATAAAACACAGGATTTAAGGATGTTAAAAAAGGACTTAAAACAAGTCCACCGTATAATATAATGTTATAAATAGTATAACACGCATGAATTGTTTTATACGTGTATGCTACTGTTAAATGGAAAACTAAAATGTTTTAGCAAGTAACTTAATAGCTGTAAGTCCAAAGTAACAAATATTCATTCTTAAGATCTGACTGTAAACAATACTGTAGGTTACACAAAAAGACAATCGTGTTTTTGTACCACGTTTAGATATGAGAAAAAGAGTTTTCATGAATCATGACGTGAGTAAGCGTAAGTGTTTGTGCTTACATGTGGAAGGGATTTGGTGCGATATCATATAAACACATCATAGAAAATAGTTTTGGGAAAGAGAAAACTCGAGAAAGAGAAGATTATTTTGTGTTTGGAAAAAAAATAGGAACTCGAGATGAATTATGAACACTCTGATCTACTACTTTCAAATACTGCAATCACGTATTAAAACTCAACGTACCTCCGGCATCACAGACCAGATACCTTGTTCCGGGTTTAAATGTTGAGATATCCGCAGTGCCTGAGTCCTCTTTTCTTGTCATTGCAACATGACGACAGTATATTGAAGCTGCCTCGGGCTCAAGTGCAAGGCTCAGATGACCCATTTCAATTCCAGCCTGAATTATTATAAGTGTTGATTTTATTATTATTATTATAATTTTTACTATAATTATATTTATTTTTTTTCATCCTCATCATCATCATCATCATCATTAATCATCAATCATCATCATCATCATCATCATCATCATCATCATCATCATCCTCATCCTCATCCTCATCCTCATCATCATCATCATCATCATCATCATCATCATCATCATCATCATCATCATACTCATCATCATCATTATCATCATCATCATGTACGTTGTAGTAGTTTTAGAAGAATAAAGTATAGTAGTAGTATAAATACCTCTCTTGCTGCGGTCCTCATAAACTGTTTAGCATGTTCGTCCCATATAGCTGGCACCGTTAGAACCCAGTTGATTTCATTTTTGTCGACACCATTTTTAATTTGTTTATTGAGAGTTTCCATCAAATCGTCAGTAAGGTACTTTATTGTTAACGAGAACACATTCAATGCCTCTAGTTTTTTGCCAGTTTCGTCCTCCAACATTGTAGATTTTCCTATTGTTCCCTTAAAAAAATATTTGTCATTTTCAACTTATATTGAAAAGATCATATAATATATGTATTGAGATGAAAATATAGATTATTTGTTATAAATTATTTATTTTTTATCTTACGTGCTTTCTTTCTGGTGTAAATGTATATGCACGTTTCTATAATGGTGACGTTTCGTCAACTTGTAATATCAAGGCTAAGACATCAATGAAAACACTGTGGATCATAATGTACATAGCTATAGGACCTATATTATAGGTCTATGATAGAAATTCTTTTGGCCATGTCAACCCACCACGTTCTTTTACTATTATTTGTACAAAGGTTATGAGCTTTTCCAGAAAATCAATGGGCCCGCCACACATTTTAGGGGCACACCACACATTTTAGAACCCCCTGACTTAGTAGGAAAAAATTAGATGATGATCCCCTGTAAATGCCAATCAATATATACCTCATTATTGAACAACTTCATCTTAAATGTTTGAAAGAAGTAGAAATCCGTATGACTTTCTTCTGCAGCGAGTTCCGCATATTTATTTTCAGCGTCGTAGCCGAAAGCTTCAATTGTTTTCCCATCTGCCTTAATAAGTACGCAGGTCGGTGCTATAAAAATATACAACATATGCTGAAGACAATGTTTAAGCTGATAAAATATATGCGACACTTAGATCTACATGTGTTTGTGCTATATTACACGTTTTAGTAATTTAAATCGGTATTTTGATCGACATAAATACTTTCTTTTTTTATTAACAACATATAATGATGTAATTACTGATCATTCTTTTCCTTTACTCATCGTTATCGTTCGTTACATTACATTAACTTAACTTCTGTCAGAAAAAGGAACATATGTAAAACGTATATAATGTGTATGAAGAACATAGCTGAAACTGTAAACTAAACGTATGTGTATGTCAAATTCAGTATATATATATTTTTTAATCCAGCAACCTTTGCAAGATATAAAATTTCCTGAATTCCAGTGTTTGGACTTGACATCAGAAGGATCCTTGTTATGATCGTGTATGAAGGAATACGCCCATCCAGAGAAGGTTGTGCCGAAATCTATACTTGCCACAACCAGAGCCATTGTATCTGGAGAGAAACAGTGCAGTTGGTTACATATTGCCTATTTTCGAAACATATGCGTGTTTTCTTCGGTCGCTTAGTTTGTTTCTAACAAATTAGTTATTATATCCCTTTAGACATTCTACCTCGACTCCCCCTTTTATCGTATCACACGGGCAAACAGTCATAGCCACATATACATGTTGGCTAAGTTTTTCAAAACATAAAAAAAAACATTCAAATAAAACAAAACAACCTATCCCGCCAGTAGTTTGTAAACATACGGGCATATATAAAACTGTAAATTAATTAGGCATATGCTTATATTTCGTTCGTCATGTTCTATTTGAATTTAAAATAGTATTTAGCAATACATGTGTTGTTGTTTTATTATACTAACATCTCAAAGAAGGGAAGCTAGGTCGGTTAGTTTCGATAACATCTCAAGTTAGTATTTTCAATTACATAAATCTTTTTTATCTGAATGCAACATATCGTGTTAATAAGAAACAGTTGATTTTGCAAACATGATCGAAAGTGGCAGAAACGATGGGACACAAAACGTTAATTTCAAGAAATAATATTGGATGAAGTATGCTTTAATGTTTATGTCTAACAGTTTGTGTAATCCGAAAAATCATTAACCTGCACACATAAATCACTTAATGTTACGGAAATATCCGTGTTGTATATAGCTGTATGATATGGCATATTTACGGACGTATTACCATATGAACATTCTTATTAATTCGCCTATGACCCGTAAGCAATATGAGCAAAGTCAGTGTCGGTGGGTGCAAGTTTCGTGTTTTACTTTCGTTTCTAGAGGTTTCTTAAAAGACAATTTACTTCCGCCCTCTTTAAAAGGTATCATAATAAAGGCAATCTCCATGCAGAGTTGTCGTTCGTTGCAAGAGATTGTAATAAAGGATGTAATGATATTACAAAAACCTCTAAATGAAACACTTTTCTTCGAACTAATAGTGCCAACAATTATTAAATACAAATACTTATATTTATCTGTAAGCATGAATGTGTGTTTCCACCTTGAGTTTAAAAAACAAATTACTTTCGATTTCCATTCCTCTGTGCTTCAGAAACGAATAACGTCCTAAATTAGCTATATTGCCGAATTTTGATCAGTTACACAAAAAAAAATTATATTGTGCTCACAATTATATTTAACAAATAGATCTACTTATATTTTACCTGTAAGCATGAATGTGTGTTTCCACCTTGAGTTTTAAAACATGCATGTTTACTTTCGATTTCCATTATTCTATGCTGCAGAAACTAAATTAGCTTTATTACCGTATTTGGGTCAGTTAAACAAAACAAAAAATATACATTCCTCATAGTTTACTAATATGATTTGTATTTTCCTGCAAGTAAATACAAAATATATCAAATAATAAGTGTTCATTTTTGACCGATTTATCCGATCACCATATACACGCTTCTACATATTATTTTCTTGCGCAGAAATATTGCAACCTGTGTATGAACGTTTCTATAAGTGTATGCGATAATACTGCACTCTAAATGTCCGATAGCGTGTGTGTCTTCTTTTTTATCGAGTGCACCGGGATTGTCTCCCATATGGCCATCGCCCCAGAAGACGTGTTAGTTGGTTACGGGGGATAGTGCAAGATACAGGAGACACCCCGTTCCAGAGGTGACCCTGGGTCTTTTAGTGCCCGGTGTATAGCACCTAGTACACTGCACCTCGGTTTAACGTCTCATGCGAAAGACGAGTTAGTAGGTTAGGTGCAGCGGGGGATCGAACCAGCGATCTCTGGATTGTGAAGCCAGTGTGTTACCACTAGACCACGGATCCGCTACAGAAACTGTCCGATAGCAAACTGTAATTGACATTATGTATTTGTATTATACATTTGTATACTTACTGTTCTCTTCAATGTTTTCCAATGAAATAAAACTCCTCTTTCGATTTGAAATGTCCTAATTTCCATTTACCCCCTAATAATACAGTTAGAAGACAAAACGGACCACATCATACGGAGTAAATAAAATATTCGGAAGTGACCTCCGATTTTGGACCGAATTATGTAAAAAAGATTGTAAACCGCTTGCATAGACTTATATTTTGAGAAGGGACATTCCAAGGCAAAACAATATTAGAAAAAAGTCATTATTAGTGTTGTTTTTCCCATATTGTCAAAACTGAGCGTAATTAGATCTCAGGGTGCAGGAGCAACGGGGTTTTCAGGGATTTACACACGGGCTTGACAGAATGCAAATACACCGATAAGAACTTTACTTTTGCAAATATCTCAAGTTATTGAAATACATTTGCAAACATCTTTAGTGCATAAAAGACAATTTTGCTTGCAGTTTGAGCCGATACCTTAAGATTTATGAATAAATTCTTGAATACGTCTGAAATTGGTGTCAAAATGTTGACATATTTAGAAAATAACCGTGTCCATGAATGCTGTAGACATCGAATTTTTTATCAATGACACAGGCTTATTAAATAAAGTAATTCTGACGTATTTCACATTGCCATAAACAGCAGTAAAAAACTGTCTTTTATGCACTAGTTAATTCTTAAGATTTTTTTAAGAGTTACTTAAAGACAAACAAAACTTACCGGTGTGTTTACATCCATTAACGTTCAATTGTGAACCCCACAAAGTCACTTGATCATGCACCCTGTATTTGTTACTTTGAAATGAGGATGTCCGGTGAGTTTCCACACCGTGATTGGGTTAACCTTCTAAGAAGCACTTATTAAGTTTTATATGCCGCCTTAATAAGAAAAGATTATCTCGAAATTTGTTGTACATTTTAATATGGTATCTGCCTTAATGCTTAATTACTTCTCATTTGTTAAACTGACATAATGAGTAAAATATCAATCTAGCATGAATATTCGAATTTACATGCTTTTGAACAAATGCTTATAAAGTTAACTTTTACTTTCGATTACCGATAGGCTGTGCATAGTCTCTTAATTTACGCTGTTCTGCTATCCATCATTTGTGGTGAATAAGTGGTATTTGTATGCAGTGTGAATAAAGCTACCAACCTCAAACATCGACACAAATGGAATTTTGTTGCCATACTTCTGATTTGTAAATAATCGTGACTGAATGAGAACTGAATTAACTCTTTAATTTCTGAGGAGTTTTAGTTCTTATAATCTGATACTCTGCTCTTCCTCTGAAAACGTTCTATCATTGTATGAAGATACATTGTAATCACTTCAAACCTTCCTCCGTTATGGTTCACACAAAATGGGAGAGATTTACGGACGAAATGACGGACGGAATGACGGACGGAAGGACGGACGGAAGGATGGACGGACGGACGGACGGAAGGATGGACGGACGGACGAACGGAAGGACGGACGGAAGGACGAGCGCAAGGACGGACGAAAGGACGGACGCAAGGATGGACGCAAGGACGGACGCAAGGGCGGACGCAAGGACGGACGCAAGGACGGACTGAAGGACGGACGGAAGGACAGACGGAAGGACGGACGGAAGGACGGACGGAAGGACGGACGGACGGAAGGACGGACGGAAGGAAGGACGGACGGAAGGACTGACGGAAGGACGGACGGACGGACGGACGGACGGACGGACGGAAGGACGGACTGAAAGACGGACTGAAGGACGGACGGAAGGACGGACGGAAGGACGGACGGAAGGACGGACGGAAGGACGGACGGAAGGACGGACGGAAGGACGACCGGAAGGTCGGACGGAAGGACGGACGGACGGAAGGAAGAACGGACGGAAGGGCGGACGGAAGGACGGACGGAAGGACGGACGGAAGGACGGACGGAAGGACGGACGGACGGAAGGACGGACGATACGTTAATATTATGCATCTCATAAGGCATCTGTGATTGTTGAATTCTTAAACAAGATATTAACTGCAACAGTAACAAGAAACGTCTTTTGCAAAAACAAATGGCGTTAAAAAAAGAAGAAGAAAACAAATCAGTTTTTCCCTTAAATAAATATAATTCGTCCTATTAAAACCCTTATAACTTATCTGACTCAGAATACAATTGAAATAATATAATATATATAATATAAACTAATTGGATAAGGCTTTGTTGTGGAAAAAAATTGCCCGCTGAACGCTTCTACTTCCCGTCGTCTTGGGACCGGACATCACCGCGTTCTACATAGGACATACCGTAAGAATACGCTTTTTGTTTTACATTTCAAATTTTATCATAAAACCTAGGCCTCAAGAGGCGAGCAGTTTTCCTTTTATGGCAATAGTAGAAACCTTATGATCATTGTTTTGCCAATTTTCGTCATGAAATTTTCAACTGGAGTTTCACTTTGTTTGTATGTGTCACGCAGTTCAACCTTTAAGGGACGATGTGTCGAGCACAAATGCCGTATGATGAATTCACGTTGAAGGTCGAGGTGATGCTTTGAGTTCATATGACCCGCGTCGTTCAAAAATGGATATGATGCCATATGCTTCCAGGGTACTTCCAGACTAGCCTGTGCAATCGCGCGGTCTGGTCAGGAGTTACAATGTCAGCGAATGGGACCACAAAAGCTTGCTTGACATTATAGCGAACAGCGTAGCTCCTGACCAAAGGCGGCTCTTATGTAAAAAAGAACTTTTTTTTTAAATACGGACGTTTTATCTAAATCAAAGCTGCATGTATGTGTGTGGAGGGAAGAACTCCCCTGTTTTTAAAACTTATAGTTGTATTATTTTGTTTGCACACTGACCAGAAAGAATAATGACGGCGTATTATGCCATTGTATGACTATTTACTATTATCCAGATTTTTGTCGTTAAAACACGAAACACTGTAACTTTGATTAAACCACAATCAAAACCGAAAATAACAATAACAATCGTATTATTTCCGTTTACAAGCTAACATATTTCCGGTGGAAGAAAATGAAGGTCTTACTGTAGGAAAAAAAATAAAAATTAAACTTAAATTAATTAACCACAATCAAAACCGAAAGAAACACTATCAATGGTATTTATTTCCGTTTATAAACTAAACTATTTCCGGTGGAAGCAAATGAAAGTCGAACAGTAGGAAATAATTTAACAATTTATTTTCTTCCGCGAAACATTTTTGACAGTTTTGTTTAGAGTTTAGAAGATGCTCTTTGTTTTCTCGTACACCCTTTCGGCCTATATGTTGAGGAACCGTGGTCACTTCGCCCTATATCCTTGCGCCTCATTATTTATTTTGGTCCCTGTTACCTTCGCCATATATCCTGGAAACCCAAACACTATTTAAGCAAGCGGTTCATACTAGTCTAGTTATGATGCAAATATAATAACCTGGTAATATCGGACGGTTATTATTATGTTATAAATGGTTCTAATTGGATGTGGTGATTTGTTTATAATGTGTAATTTTCCTATAAAACAATAATATCTTTTATATTCAACGCCATAAATAATGATTTTTAAACAAATTGTGCTCTGAATGAATTGTTGAAGCTTTGCGAATCACAACAATACAGTACATATTGAACTTATATATTTTTTGCATCCGATAAGCTAAAGATCTATAAAGCTTAAGTTTGAAACAGTTTAAGACCCCTCACACTTTCCACTTGTTTGGAACTGTCTTAAATCAACTGAAAATAATGTTAATAAGTTTTCTTTTATAAATTAAAATGATCAAAATCCGCGTTTTATTTTGAATTTCATTTTTCGTGTTGCATTTTAATAAATTACTAAAAAATGTATTCCCTCAATCTAAGATTTACAATAATTTTCCGTTAAACAACTTATTTAAAAAAAAACTCTGGCCTAAAAGCCGCACATTGACACACGGAAACGCTTTTGTCGTCGCTTTAAGGAATTGTTTGTAAACAGATAATGATATGAATGTGTGTAGCAATTATTTAAGAGTTAAACGATAATCTAACTCGACACGGAAACTATATCAATGTTAACTCGCCAACGTAGTACACATTTCATTTGTTTAATTTAAATAAATCGCGCTTCATTTCGAAAGTTATTCAAGCGGCAGTACAGGTAGTCAACGCATCTAAACGATAATATAAAATTTCAGTTATAAATTGTATGTTATTCATTAAGCAAAATCTTGATGAATTACACATGCAAAATGAATGTCCTTTTGCATGTTAATATATTTGTACTTGACACGACAATACCATTACCTTTTGTTTTTTTATTTCGTTACATCAATAGTGCTAACTTTTGCATTTTAAGACGTGCCAGGTGTAAAAGTTGTCCAAGGCCAATCGTTCACAGATTTTCGTATTTAAAAAAAAAAGTCATTTAATGTTTATATCCACAAATCTTTAATGTTTAGCATAGGCTTAACTAATTCAAGTAGACAGAAAAGAAGTTGAATACAAAATATTGCCGTCCCCGAGATTCGAACCCGGGACCTCTGAATTTCCGTAAATGAACCAATATGTTTCACATTTTTCTTAATCAGGAGTGTTATTTCGCTTGTTTAAACATAATACATAAATTCTGTTTTTGGATATACATGTATATGACAATTATTTTAAAAATCGTAATTTTCACGAACTGTAAACAAGTCCCTTTAAAGCGGACGTTTTAACCCGCGTAATTTTAGGAATTCGCTGATATGATACCCGCGTCTTAATATAATACAAACTTAACCAAAGTGTGCAAGAAGTATTTTGTAAGCGCGGCAATGTGGCAGTTTTTGATGTCAGATCTTATTTAGTGGATCAGGTTTTATGAGTAGTGAAAAGACGGATATTTAGGAGCGTATGTAATCATTCATGAAAATGTGTGTTGTATAAATGGGTATATTTATTTATTTTTTAAATTTAACTTCACAAGCAACATATAATCTTTGACGTTAATTAATACTCTTACTGTAGTGAAAAAAACGTAAACATTATTAACCTGATGTTAATGAGTATACATCGTTAGTTTTAGCGCGGTATAAAGAAGTGCTATACGTCGACAATATGTTTATCATGTGTTTGCCGGTACGGAAAATATATGAGCCTTGTTCTGGGAAAACGGGGTTTAATGCATGTGCCTCAAGTGTTGTCCCAGATTAATCAGGAAAAATACTTTCCGCTTATATTTTTCGTTTAAATGAAATTGCTTATTAGTTCCAATCCAGTTAAGGCTTAATGTTTCGTCCCTGATAAGCCTGTGAGGACTACACAGGCCAAACTGGTACGACACTTTACGCACATGCATTAAGCCCCGTTTTCCCAGAGCGCAGCTCATATCAAAAGGACACAATCGCATTCATAGTTTATATTTGTAAACTTGACCTTGTAAGTTGAAGAAGTAGCAAGAAGCATTGTGTCGTGAGTTTATCGCTGCTCACTTAACTTCCGTGCACACTTGTTTGTTATACTCTTTCTTCGCAGATATATCACACTGTAAATACTGTGGGGGAAAAAACAACTAATCATCATACAAATTATAGAAAACAAGCGTTATAAATTTCTTTTTTTAATTAAACTCAACTCAACTCCACTTATTCATGGCAACCAGGCGTACAACTTTAAAAATAAAATAAAAATCGAGGTTTAATAACAGAGTTGTGCTTGACACCATATTAATTCATTTTAATAAAAGATAATATTTGTTGTGGTTTAAATATGTTTGGTATGAATTATATTGATTTTCTTTTTTTTTAGATATTCCTATAAATATTTAACGAAACTGTTCCACTGTTATGATTAATGCTGCAAATAAATTCGGGTTAAGTAAACAATTCTATTAACAGAGTTATTACTTAGATCATTTCAATGCAGTGCTTTAAATACTGTTAATATCTAATATTATTTTTGTTTAATATGCAAGTGTAGTGTCATTTATTTCGGGTATTGTCCAAACCACAGTATGCACTTGTAGTGTGAGTTATTCGGAGCATTGTAACAGCCACAATATACCAGTGTTGTGTCAGTTATTTTAAGTATTGTCAACACAAAAATATTCGATTCGCGTATGATGTCGAAATTCAGACACTCACAACTAGCTAGAAGCTTAGTATAGTTGTAAAAATAGAAGCAATTACCTGTTGTAATAGTGGAAAACGAAAAACCGAAAGTAAAAAGCTGACGTAGTATTGCAATATTGGCCTCATTGTAAAATGTATTATAAATAGTTGTACACAAGGACATTAAAACTATAAACCACCGATCTCGCCCGCGACCTCTTGAAATAAGGGAATGGATTAAATTACTTTTGTTAATCTTTTTATTATAATAAGGGATTTCATGACACGGTAACGGACGTGTGTAGAACACATTATACATTAATATTTGTTTCTCGTCCTTTTGACTTATGTAAGTGTTTACTCCGTAACACTTTTTAAACTGATTTTATTTGAGCATTATGCAACTTGTCTATACAGTGCATATCCATCTTCAGATTGCAAACCTAAACCGAATCTGAAAACTTTTCGAGTTATCACAATCGGAACAAATGAAAATATACATCCTTGAAGTTGTCAAACAATCGAAAGTTTGTTGATGACAATCGTGTGTAATGACCGACGATTACACAATCTACAATTTAATTTATGAATGTATTGTGTAATGGCAAAATTACACGAACAATACCATAATGCNCGCTCTCAGATAAACCTTTTGAATATCACTATTGATCGACATCGCAACATTTATTTTTTCTTGATTTGCATATCCCATGAATTGATTTTGTGAATGCATTACGACAGAACGAGGATTGAAACAATATACAATTAGTAATTAACTTATTTATATAAATAAATGCTCGTGACATGTGTAAATAGATGGAATAGTACATTTGTATATTCATAAAACATGACATGTGTATAAAGAAAAAGTATGACATGTTTAACACCTTGGCCACATGGGGGTATAAGTCACCAAAACATAGGCAATAGAAAATCAATAATAAACTGTTTAACGATAACGAAAGTGCTTATTATTTTATGTTCAGACTGCTTCTTTCATTTGTTGCGGTGTTTATTTTCGATGACTAAGCGTCTTTTTTTTAAATGAGTGATTTAATTTGCCTTATATTTTGCATGACTACTAGTGCTATTTTCAAAATGTTACACAGAGAAAAAAAACTATTTGCAAGTTAAAAACGATGTGTAACATTTCCTTTACGAATACCTATAGTAACATTAACAAAGATGTTACATTTTAACTATACATAGAAAGTTAACAATGTTTCCCTTCCAATAGCTTTCAGTTTTTCTATAACGACTATGAATCCCTCACATGTATGCAAACCTTAATTTTCCATATTTACGACAGTTTCCAGTCAGGAAGACAATCTCATTTACGGGAGAACTGTCGATTATACTTTCCGCAAATAGTCCTTGTCCCCCCTAATTACTCGAATCCTTACTGAAAGTCTATAATTCAATTTTCGAAACTTATTGCCATGTCAAAAATTCAATTTACGGAGTGAAATGGGTTCTCACAAGCGTGCACACATGCTTTAAAATCTTGAATTAAGTTATCCCTTTAGACGTTTACAGTACCAAAGCAATTGATTTTAAAGAATAACTGTGTTAGTAAAAACATGAAGGACGTGTTTGAAAAAAGAGCACACTAACAATACAAACAATCGAATTAGGTAGTAGTTTATGTAATTTCGAAGCACACTGTATTGTTAAATGCTTATCGAATACCGCTTGCAGCATATTACTACATACTTGTCAATACGGTCTTCTTACATACAAAGTCGAATAGGTACAAAAGACGGACGGACGGACGGACAACGAACATACGGACGGACGGATTGACGGACAAACAGACAGACAAACAGATAGACGAACAGACGGACGAACAGACGGACGAACAGACGGACGAACAGACGGACGAACAGACCGACCGACCGAGCGACGGGCGGGCGGGCGGGCGGGGCGGGCGGGGCGGGCGGTCGGGCAGACGGATGGACGGACGGACGGACGGATGGACGGACGGTAGGACGGACGGACAACGCCAATTCTATATCCCACCGCCTTTGCAGGGGATAGAAAGCAAAGCGAGATAAGGCATACAGTTTATACATGTATGCGATATATTTTAATAATTAGTTTTGTTTTAATGACTCTTAATTCCATATAGATTATTATGATTTTTTTCATGATAACACAATCATTCCTTTAACCATAACACACTTTCTGAAAACAGACGCATGATAACTCAATTCACTGCCATTGTTGTTTCGATAAGCAACACAATAATCCATCATAACAAGATGGAGTTGACTGCACACCGTGTTATTTATTTTTAACGATCACAGGGGTCCGTCGGAATTTGTTGTCGGCATTTAGTCGGCTTGACATACAGATCTTATCGATTTGGCCATTGACATATTGCAAGCGAATTTGGGACAACTGCACAAGCTCAAAAGAGAAACAAAACGGCCACTTATTTCCCTCGATTCAAACGACATCTCTTCATTCCGAGTATCAAACGGGGATGGCCGTGGGAAATCAGGGAGCGAATAAGTCCCTAGTGTCGCTCTTACGGTAGTGAAAACCGACATTTTGTTCACATGAACATTTCTGTTCCATAATATATTATTTTCAATTATGGCTTCTCAGTAAGCAACATCGTTTCATGTCAACTGAATATTAGAATATGTCGATGGAATGAACTGCAAGCACACCATGTTATTACCAACGGTTAGGTTTCCTTCAAGAAGTATGTGATCGTTTCGAGCATAACATATTATTTCCATTTATGAAATGATAGCTTTCTGATAAATATTAAAGATATGTCATGCTATGTAAAGTATTAAGGTTTAGATCTAGCATATAGGATTAACATATTCAAAATGTCATTGCTGATTACAATGTATTCGTTGCCAAAAAATCCCGTAGTATTCAGTTTTCTATGTAAACTCATTCAAATACATAAATTGTTATTTGTTGTCTAGGAAAATGATTTCATGGCTTAATTCGCATATAATCGTATTATTTATGATGAATTACATTTTTACTACATTCGTTTGCTTAGTGAGCTCACCTTACATAAAAAATCCTGTTTCAAAACAAGGGCATGATACGATGTTTAAAAAGTATTTCGCCGTGTAACTGTCATTCATCCAAAACAAGTACATTCTACCATTGCGCGGTTATGAAGATATATATGGGTGACTTAGTTTTTGAATTCCCAAATTAATACATCTCAACGCACATTAGCAGGTATATAAGTGCGTCTCGTCCATATAATTTCCTGACAGAGGTCTGTTCATAACACCTCAAAGCCGTACTTATTAACGCACTTTATGCGAGTAAATTACACTAGTATTGTCCAGATTTTAATATACATGGACTCATTAAGTGTATTCATAAAAAGGAACTAACAAACGTATATTGGATTAACGTGTTATAAATATGTTTATCACAAGATAGGATGATAACGCAAAGTCCTTCAAATAATAACTTCTGGATGTGACTGGAATTTCCACAGACTCGAAGATGTCAAGTGCATAACTCATCAGTGTAAGTGGAATTCGCACACACGAAAACATTTTCCTCCTACAGGAAATACGAATTGCGCTCTAAAGTTTAATTTGTTGAGTTTGCAGTATCATTTATAATAGTGGAACAAAATGTATCGAAGCTTAATATATTTTACAAGCTACAGAGTTATTATGTTATTCAAAGTATTAAATAACGCCTTAAGTTACAAAAGGTAGAAATACGAATTATATTTAAAAACATAAACGAGATGCGTCGTGAAGTATTTTAAATGTATTTGTGGTTTACAAATAGCGATATACTGGAAAGAAAATTCCGTGCAGACGGAAATAAGCAAAAATAGCAAAATGACATGATAAAAAAACACGAATACTCATCAAGACCGGAAATCAATAGTAAATTAGTTAATCATTATTATTTTTACATTATTCTAAAAAGTTTAGCTGTGTATACTGATAACCGATTAAAAAGTCCAGTTTTTTCCGTGTACATATAGTGACTTAAACATTTATTTAGACTAAAACATAATAATGTTCACAAGCTTATTGGCAAAATGTTTTGAAAACCGTGACTTTTAATGAATGAATTATGGTAGTTGCTTCAACATTGAAATTATAAAGAATTCGAAAGTCATATACATACTCAATCATCAAAAAACGAGCAACATTTATACCACGTTTATTGTTTTCTTTGGTCATCAATATTAACTAATTAAATTTCTTGACAATTTAACTCGTATTAATTTTATTTGCGTTCTAAAAGCTTTATTTATCCGTACGTCGTTTTATGTGTTTATGTTTTTCTCCAATATAATTTAAAACAAAACGAATAGAAAAATAATGTCCATGATAAGACAGATAAAATAGAAGGGCTGGTGTTGAATACAGACATGACTTGAGCTTCTTAAAACTTGCAAAAGGAACATCTATATATTTAATGCCGAAAACTTCTTATTTAATTTTAAGCATTTATTTATCTAAGCATATATTTGTTTATTATGTCGCCAAAAGCACGTATTTGCTGATTCTGAAAATAAACAGAAACTGAAACTGTTAAAAAATGTATTTAAGCATATGCTTAACACATTCCTTGTGTAAATCCCGCTATGTCTAATAAATACAAATTAAATGCGCATGCGTTATATTAGGATAAGATATGAAGTGCGAAAGTGCTTTAGGGGTTTTAAGACCAGAACCTAATGAAACGTAATGAGAAGAGATCAGACTTCTTTGTTCACGACGACTCACAAGACAAAAGAGGAGCTGTTAACGACCACTTATAAGACTCGTGAACATTTTGCGACATTAATTCCATACTCGGTACACCATTCTCTTTTTTGTGAATTTATAATTAATATGTTAGAATATATTTATATGCATGTGTGAATGAATGTGTCAGGTTACATCGCACTTGAGACGTTGTTTAAAATTATAACACACATATATCTTTATTGTTTAGCCCGCTTGTGGAGAGCTCGATATACCACTCACAGTTATCGGGTGAATACGTTACAACGTCCGAGCTTAAAATGTCCAATGCAAAGATTAATAAAACACACTGAAAGCAACGTTTAATCAATTCAGTGCNTTGACTGAAACCATCTGTAGCAAGTTTAGTTATGTTTAATACGTCACTGATTTGCAAGTCTTCTTCGTGCGATGTCCATGAACCCCGTTGCACTTGATATAAAAGTTATTCACACACATATGCAACAAAAGAAACTATAGATGTTATCAGTATTTTCCTTGCGTCCGTCTTCGTGCGTCGTGTTTCGTCAACTTTTAACTCGTTACCACTCTACAGGCAACTTAATCTTAATGACATTTGGTCAGAATGTGTATCTTTACAATATATAGGTAAATATTGAATCACATTAGTTCAAAACGTATGTAACCATTTGAAACCTTAAAACAAACTTGTATCACTATAGAAGACACATTTATGATTTTATGAATCATTTTTGACTGAATTAGTTTTTCTTAGCAAATACGATCATGATTATGTTGTTTACTTGTGTCGTAAAATAAACTGTTAAATTGCGCCGCATTGATGCATCTATGGCTGTCTTGTGATTTGATTTAATTTAGATGAATACTAAGTTGATTGTACCATCAATTATGTAGCTGTTGCTATTTGTATATAATATCTGCTGATCAGCCTTATGGAATGACCTTCAAAATATTAACAAAACGTTCCGCAATGTTCATTGAAATATTTTGATATTTTGATCATCAAACGCATTAGCCTCATGAAAAAAATGTTTCAACAGTAATCGCTTTAATTTGAACTTTCGAGCGTTTATTTCTAAGTCATCTTTACAGTATGGGCGTATTTACTTTCAACTGTGTTATGCCACAGCTGGTAACAATATTTGCACATTATTTACATGTTAATTGGTATAAGAGATGATTAGATAGCACAAAGTACATCAATAAGTGAACACAAAATATGTACAAAATCCATTTGTGAATATAAACAAGAAAATCTGTAAAGCACGAATACATTGGTGAAATATTAATATAATTGCAAATATTAAATATATGAACAAATATAGTGTTTTCTGTAATAAGAAACATTTAACAATAAAACATGGAAAAATGAAATTTCTTACTATTTTTAAAAGATGGATCATCAATGTGTCATCTGTCATACCGTAGATTTCCTAAACACACTTAGCAGATATTTCCGCTTTCTGTATCGCAAGGTTCAAGTGCTAAGTTGATTCGACTCAAATATTTGCTTTGCCATTTCATCTGCTCCCTGTCACTAACAACTGCAATAATTAGAATGTCGTGTGTGAGGTCGTCTTAATTTATAGTGGATGTAAGGTT
>VMBQ01009468.1:7400-31297 GCA_007657795.1 Dreissena rostriformis
GTGGGTGTAGGTGCTGGAGGGGGTTTCCCCCTCCCGCTAGGGGGGTTAGGGGGGCCTTCCCCTAGAAAATTTTGTAAAAATTCATTGCAGATGGTGCGTTTTGGTGTTATCTTTCAGCCACGTTTTGGCAATTTAATTCGTCAATTTCTTGCTTGAAAAAGACCGATAAAAGAAAAAAACTAAGCCCGTCATTATTTTCTGCTGAAACTGATTTTATGTGGGGTATTTGGTAAACAGAAAATTAAATTCTTTTTTAATTAAACTGTAAAAGAAACACTCTTTGAATGAAACAACAGCATGCTCGCTGAGTATTGAGCGAGCATGCTAAACTTTTATTTAACTCGATCAATAAAACCAGTTTGGACTATGTGTAATTTATTAAAAAGAAAACATCCTCTAATTTCACATAAAACACAGGTCCACTTGTATGTGCAATACTACACCCTGAAAAGTAATGCTTATCTTCGATCTATTCTTTGTGCAAAAATGTCGACCACATGCTCAGCGTTAATTTCTCTTTCCCTATATACATTAAGGAGTCCAAGTCCAGACAAGCGTTCCGTCCCCATTGTACTCCGCAAGTATGTCTTGACCCTTCGCATTGTGGAAAACGATCTTTCTGCAGTTGCGGTGGAGACAGGCATAACGAAGAGCAGCATGAAGCATTTTCTGATGCTGGGGTATAGCTGCTCACTCGCAAAAGCTATGCTCTCTTCAAGTGTTTCAGCGGGGTCAAATCTACCCATTGCACACTTAAAATTAGTCGCAATCATGCACCGCGATGCAGGATTAACTTAAAATAAACCTTAATTAAAAGTTTAAGTGTTTGAGCTAGTTTTGGTATAAAATTAAGATAATTATATTTTTCTACTGAAATTAAAAATAAAAAATAAACTAGGAAATGGTTATATTAGAAGAAAAAAAAAGTAAACAAAAGTTCTTGTGGGGATCGAACCACTGCCCTTCAGGTCAATAATGGGACAAAATGACGACCAGCTAACCGATTGCGCTACAGGGGCAAGTACTTCGGAACGTCATTGATTTTTAATATAGCTATATATATATAAACTAAATAGTGAAGAACAATTTCGAATAAAGATACCTACAATAATTTGAATGAAAAAATAATTTGGGCATTCCCTATCATTTTATCATGATTTGAACGTCCAGAAATGTGAAAATTCATAGAAATGCTAGATTTCAGAAATACATTTCAAATTCAAGAACGGGTAGATCTATAAATCGAGTCTTAATCGACATACCTTAAGGGAAATGTAAAGCTGTGGACATTTTCCCACTTATCTGTCAAAAGAGCTAGCTTCTGAGTATCATCTCATGTTTCGCTGACGCTATCTCTAAAAACATCTGGATAAAGCGGAGCGTTCGCCGACATTTTTGAAAATTTGTGCCATGTAAACATAATCTGGTACCCGTGTCCGAATATTGGTTCCCAAAAAATTGAAGGGTGACAACACAGTCGTAGAGTAGAGTCTACACAGTGATTACTACCCCTCATCAGTGAAAAAATACTTAACTTTGTATGTTTGGAGTTAAGACTGTGTTGTGTTTTGTACCAACTGTTATTTTCTAAAAGTGGACCTCTTGTTTGCTTGTTTACATAATTATACCCCTAACCCCCCTTAGCCCTCACTTTTAATTGCATTTTTCGAGTTTTCATTTTTTCAAGTTTGAAACTGAATTATACGCACGTGCGTACTGCCATATGCCTAGGTACGCCCCTGTATATAGTGACAAATTTAATGTAATAATTATTTGTAATTTATGTAAACAAGAGGGACAGAATGGCCCTAGATCTCTCACCTGAATAATATTTAGAATGTGGTTTGGAAGGAGACGATTAGTTATTCTGATAATAATTATTTATTCTGCTAATTAACTTTATAAATGTATATACATGTAGCAAGTTACTGCAAGGTCACAGTTGATGTTCTGTTATTAAGCAAACAATTAAATGTTCAACCATTTTAATCTACCGGTAAATATTTATGTTAGCTTAAAACATTGGATTTCACAAAAAAAAATCACAAAAGTGCAACTGAATTATTAAGTACAGATTTGCCTATATAGCTTTGTAAAAACCAACCCACATACTGCTGCTTCAGGTAAGTCACCTTGGTAAGAGCTGATTGTACAAGCGTCATGTTTGAGCTTCCGTCACACCTTGGTCACCTGTCAGGGCTGGGCCTGCTCTGGACCTCCCTATCAGGGGCCTACATCATCAAGGGACTCTATCAGGTCATAAGGGGCTCTACTGTGGACAGGGACTTTGATGGCCAAAAGGGGCTGCTGCGATTCACCAAGAGGTACCATTTTTATGCAACATGGTCACTGACCAAGTGGTATAACTCTAACTGACAATTTAGCAGAATTACGCCCCTCTTTCTGTATTAAGAAATTTGGTAAAGATTAACGTGCAACTTCTCTATATCCCTGTTTCTGCCACAGGTATTCAATTGAATCTTCATGTGTACAGGCTATTGTGTGGGGTTCTGTTTAAAAGTGCCTATTTAACTCATTTGTACATCATACAATGATTCCTGTGTTGTCCATGCAGACCTAATTGGCTAATGGTCCATATTCTCTTAATACATCATACCGTATTTCTCTGTTGCCCATGCAGACCTGTTCGGCGCCTTTTTCTTGGGCTGGGGATGAACGGAGCCATCTGTATCGCTGTCTACAACTCGTACTGCTTCGGTATCCATGACTTCGGCTGGCTCCAGGGCCTGCTCAACAGGGTCTCCAACCCTGGAGTGATCAACACAGGTGGGTGACGTTTCTGAGGTCAGAACCATGCACTGTCTCCACATCATTCCATGGTACAAATCAATCCCCGTGTCCTTAGTAAAATAGCAAAGCTGCTGTTCATGTCTTCTTCAATTCATATGTTGAGTGTCTGCTCTATTGACTTTCAAAATTTAAATGCCCCAAATAACGCTTGATTGGTCATTGTCGGCTTGGGTACTACTTACATGTACCCCAGGTACTCTTAAGTATACTTACATGTACCCCGGTTACGGTAAATATACTTAAACTTTCCCGGGAAATTTAACGCCAAATCGGTCGTTGTCGGCTATTTTTTTTAAATTTATTATATTCACATTTATGTCAATTTTCAGTAAAATGGCCTCTATATTATCGAAACTCATACTCAAAAAGCATGTTGATGCATTTTTTTTTAAAGAGAAGTTTGTTTAAGATAATCGGTAGCGCATTTTACGACATCAGATTTTGGGCGGGAATATAACTCGGGTACAGTCTAAAATCGACCGGGTACGATAAAGTATATTTACCATACCCGGGGCATATGTAAGTATACTTAAGAGTACACAGGGCACATGTAAGTAGTACCCGAGCCGACAATGACCAATCGAGCCCAAATAACCTTGTAGGCAGAAACTCATCCTGCATACATATGTGTCAAAATTGTTTGCTGATGGTTAAACATTCAGGCAATTATGTGTCCCAATACATCAAACACACTAATCCCATGTCATTGTATACAATGACATTGTCAACCCAACATGTCATTAAAAAAAAATGGCCCCTCTTTAAGCTGCCCTGTATATTTCAGATGAATTATCCACATTGGTGGGTTGTAGCCTGCTTTAAGCTACCCTGTTTGTTTCAGATGAGATGTCTACCTTGGTGGGTTGTAGCCTGCTGCTGTCCCACACGATGCTGCGCTGGTACAGCAGTGTGTACGTGAACGTGTTCAGCTCCTCCTGCACTCAGGACCTGCTTGACTGGCTGGCCCCGCACCTCTATACCGTCATGGCCGGTCTCACACTCGTCTCAGATGCTCCACCACTGGATGGAAAGGGCTTCGGTTAGTTTGTGTAGGGATTAGCATTGAGAGGTGAAATGAATCTTATATCAACATTGAGGATTTAGGTCAGATGCTAGTAATGATATTCGAATAATACTTTAATGATTTGTTACATTAATTTAAAAACAATTACAGGTTGTCTATTACGATTATTGTCAAATGTTGAACAGTTGTGTAGCTCTGTATTTTTCCAATTTTACAAGAAGGTTTTGTTTCTTTGTTTGTGTGGATTTTGTTCACCATCTTTAACAGAATATTAGCCGTATCATAGTGGTCGGTAACCCACTGTTACTTTTCCTGTGCAAGCCGGTTTCAAGTATTTAGTGCACTTACAATTTTCTCTATTTGAGAGGTAGGTAAGGACTGACTTCAGTAATGATTTCATGACCAATCACCAGGCCAGGACTTGAAGCGAAGATCATTGCATGTGTAATCAAGCGCTCCACCAACTGAGCTGCCCATTAGTTTTCCAGGTGAAGCGTACATATCAGCTCTGTGATGGCACCAAGCTGTTGTGGTAGGGCCATTAACCAGCCTGGCTTTGTACTGGTTGAAAACTTAAATTGAGTTTTGGTCTGTGAAAATATGGTTGAAATGCATGTGCGTAAAGGGTAGTCTCAGATAAGCCTGTGCAGTTTCCGCTTTTATTGTATTTATCGTTTAAAAGAAGTTCTTGACGAAAATCCAGTTTAGGCAGAAAGTGTCGTCCCTGATTAGCCTGTGCAGACTGCAAATCTGGGACAACACTTTAAGCACATGCATTAAACCCCCTTCTCACAGAGCAGGGCTCAATGATTTCTCTGCCATCCAGGTTGGTTCAGCACATCAGCACTGAGTTGGCGCCATGCCGCCGGGGTGGCACTTTTTGCGGTTATCTCGTACCAGGACTCCCATCTGCAGTACCAGCTTGCCAGGTTGAGGAAGAACAAGAGTGGTGAGAAGTGGACTTAGTCACAGTGAATTACTTACATGCAGTGGTAATAGAATCAAATATGCTTAGCATAGAAAGGCTTTTTGATTGCAAAAAATGACTGTTTTAAGGGTAGCGTTTAAGCTTTGTGTCTTAACATTTATTGTAGTGGTTAATAACTTATGGGAGGTGGTTACTGAATATAAATAAACAGGTATCAATACTTTCATGGTTGTTAACTATTGTATAATTATTTTGTTTAAAGCAAGATGATGTTTTGTTATTGTCATATGAATTAGAGACTAAATTACAGTAACTTATGATTGTTGTTCACCTTAAATCGGAATGCAAAACTAGACTATTGCAGGTCATGTTGTGAGTGAGGACCACAAGTTGCCCAAGGGAGGGGTGTTTGAGCATGTCTCCTCCCCTCAGTTCCTCAATGAGATCCTTATCCATGCTTCCATAGGTAAGTAAAGCCTAGTCAAGCTGTTAAATTGCCACATTTTACCTGGAAGTGAGAGTGTGAACTCTGAGGTAGGGAGACAGGTTTTACACAACGAAATGCCCTGTCCTCATGATTATAATTGGCGATAGGTTATCTTAAAACAGCTTGATGTACCTTCGAGACAAGTGTTACTCTCAACAGATTGTCCAATGATGAATTGCATTTGTGGCTTGTAACTTTTTAATCCATCAACATTTGGCAAAGGTAAGACTGAGACAGGAATTTTCAAGTTGTTTTATGACCAAATTCGACTTAACCACTACATGTGACCTTCACGTTTGAAGAAGGAAGGCGGTTTTACACGAGACACGTCGTCTTATGATGGTTGACTTTTGTGCCAAATTATTTCAAAATCCCTAAATATATGGCAAAGTTATGGCTGAGACAGGAATTTAAAAGCTGTTTTATGGCCGAGTTTAACCGCTTAGTGTGACCTTGCTTCATAAATGTGGCCTGACGGTGGTAATAAGGTTTTTCTAGGGTTTGACCCAGGTTTTGGACGCATGTGACCCAAATACGAACTCTGCCTAGATATTTTCCAGATATACATTCTTACCAAGTTTCATCAAGATTGTATAAAATGTGGCCTCTAGAATGGAATGTTAATGGTTAACACCACACGACTCAGGACAATTTGGGTGATCACAATAGCTCACCTTGAGCACTAAGTCCTTTAAGAGGATGCCTTGTAAATTAAATGTAAACCTTTGAATGTGCCATGGTGGCTCATCATGATTACAATGTTCTACAAAGTGGCCATCTATTGTAGGTGTAACCCTAGGATTTGGACACCAGGCCTGGTGGCTGTGTACGGGGTATGTGGCAGTCAGTCAGCTGGTACGGGGCCTGGCTAGGCAGCGCTGGTACCGCAAGAAGTTTGAGGCCCTGCCTGCCGGTCGCAAGGCTGTCATCCCATACCTGCTGTAGCTGGCCCAGTTTCTCAGACATTGGATTGATTTTTTACTTATATTTAGCAGCATAATCATTATACATATTATACATTATTTATATACTGGTACTAACTTCTGTAGGATTGGAACTTTTTAAGCATCATATTATTATTATACTCATTAATCGATTATACAGTTATTTGTATGGATTATACAGTTATTTGTATAGATTATACAGTTATTTGTAGATTATTTTTGATATACGTCTTATCTGAGGCATAATGAGGAATATAATAATTATAGATTAGAAAAAGGAACAAATGTAAACAATGCCTTCCATAATGGGCTTACCCAGGCACAGTTACTATAAGTGTTCATTATTAGAACATGACCTCTCGGCAACGGGTGCAACATAACCACAAATCCCGGTCAAAATGTTTTTATCTCATTTTTGCATACCAATAAATACTGTTTACCGATACATCTACACTGCTGGCAACATCCCCCTATTCAAGTAATATTGCAAAGGATGCCCATTTGCTTGAAATTGTAACAGCAATTAAATGTTGTTTCCTTTTTAATGCCCCATATACCGTCTGTCTTTACAAGGTTTATCAAAAAATTAAAAATTTTCGCCTCTCAACACACCTACATCAAATGAACTCATTTTGACGTTGACCTACTTTTGGACCAATTTGTCTCAAAATTCTTGGTTAACCGAAATATTGCAATAATTTTAATGTCCACTAAAAGTAGCTATTCAATATAAGTAAAACATTAAGTAATCCATCAGTTGAGAGGGGGAAGGGGTATGTCCAGGTTGTTAAAACAAAGCTTTTGTTTGAAGGATAACATGGCGGGGGGTAATCATGATATTAACTGTAATGACATGACTGTAATCAGTTACTAGTTATACCCTGTGCAGGGAGGGGGTATATAGGAATCTGCTAGTAAAGTACTCCGTTTATTAAAGTACGCGTCAAGAACTGTACATTTGTGGAGCAACTAAAAAAGAAACTTTAAATTGTTCGTCATCTCAAAGTGTAGATGTGCAGAACTCCTTACATCAATATCCTGTGAACATAGCTGACAAAGCAGTACTGGGCTGTTAAGTCATGTTTGTGATAAAGCTCTAGTTATAGATTTGCAATTGTAATACCGGGGTAATCTCGCCTGAGATGTTACTCGCTCTCGGGTCATTCTAGGGAACTGGTAGTAAGGTATGCAAGAGTGGTTATTTCACTGAACCGCTGAATACCAACAGTAATCTCCACGGATTGTATGCATACTTCATGGCATATGCCCTTTGCAACGATTGTGTGTGTTCTAGTGTAGATATTTGACATGTATAATGTGCTGTGTTTAATCAGATATACATTTTGATACATGTACATCTATTGACTAAATGTTCTTTGTTGTTTACAGATTTTATTTTTATAACTATATTACAATTTATTGCCATGCTTTCCTTGCTTCTGTGCAGCAACCCCGACAAGAACAAACGTGAAATTGTTTCCCTTTTGGAAACCTTGCTGTATTTTGTGGAAAGAATGCTGTACAATTATACACTTACTTTGTTTGTAAACAGAGCTTGTTTAACTATATTGCTTTGAAAATGCCTATCGCTAAATATGTAAACATATATTTCAAATAAACAATCAACAAAAATATTTTGTGATTTCCAGAGGAGAGAGTTGGCATAGATCCGTCAGAATGTCAAGTGTCACGTTTTTAAAATAACAAAAGCAAACAAACATGTCTTATAATCACATTTTTTTTCTCTCGTATAAAATAAGTTATTTCATTTTAAAGGATGAAGCTTAGTTGTATACAATCAATATAAATAATTTGTGGTTGAAAACATTATCAATTTCTACCAAACTGGACTTAAACTGTGTAAACTGTTGGTCTTATTAAATTTACAAGGCAGTCCAAAGGTCAGCTGCTTCTGTCTTTTAAGTGTCAAATAGCAACCTTGAGACAGCATCACTGACTTGTGCTTTCTGCACATCCTCTCACTCACCTAAACATTTGAAGCCAATTACACTTCCTGGATGGAATTAATATAACAACATATGTTTATACAAAATATCTGACATTAATACAACATCGTAAGGTTTCTCATATTCCCACTTGAAAACATTTGTTTACTCAATATGTACACATGTCTGTTAGTTGTTAAAAACAAACACTTGTTATCAGTTGCCCTTCAATAACTGAGGCTGCTGATCACATGTCAGTGTCTGGGCCCCACTGTGGGTCGCTAGCCTGGGCCCCAATGCGCTGCCAGCCATGGGCCCCACTGAGCGCCCCTATCCATGCTACTGCTGGACTCCCTGCTGATAGTGCTGCGGTGCCCGTGCCATCAACTCCACAGCACTGTTGTACATATCCATACCTACAACACATCCTTGTTTATACAGCAATACCCAAAAACACAGCTGGAGATCTGATTTGTATAGCCACTGTTCCAGTCTGTTAAAGAAAGTGTATGCGATTTTAATGCCAGCTTTTTATCTATCTATCTATATATACTGCTAGTCGCCACAAGTAGCATTCCAAGCAGGCCTATTACAGGCAGATATGACACTGTCGAGTCCGTTTCCTGAGAAGAACCAGTACTTGGTGTCTATGGAGGAGATAATGAGAACGCTCCCCGAGTAGGGAGCGAACCCACGAACTCCCGATCGCTAGGCGGACAGCTGGACACCTCATCCACTACACCACCGCAACCTCTAACCTTTTACTTTGCAATCTTATTCCATTACATGAACAAATAATGATTAGCCTTCTTTCCAATCTATTCATCCATTCCTATAAATTCGGCCACCCCCTTATTTTGGTAATAATGACATATTTCTGATAAAACTTAAGTTAATTATCCTTATTTAAAAAAATCTATAACAAAGATGTTGTATTTTGGTTAAAAACATGTCAATTTTTATTTTGCTAGGGAAAAATTAAATTTAGGTAAAAATTGAGTAAAATTGGCTACACATGCTTTGGAAATACCAATAATTCTGAAAATATTCACTTTTAAACAGTATTTTTGTGTTTATTAGTCTATAAGAATATTTTTTTAATGATTTATATCCAAATTACTTCAAAAGTTTTATGTTTTCCTATAATAAAAACGATGACTGAACAGATTGATTAGAAAGATACCAACAAATCAGAGTTGCTAGAGTGCCCACCTAGAATTGCCTTTACTACAGGGCCCTCAATCTGTCAAATCCACGGCCGAAATTCGGCCGCATTCCCCCCCTGAAAAGTATACTTTTTTCCCCTTTTTGGGGGAAAAATTCCCCCTAAAAAAAAAAAAAAAAAAAAAAAAAAATTTTTTTTTTTTTTTTTATAGATAGATGTGTCTCATGATTATTATATCTCAATTCTATTTTAATTTAATCTTGTCAAACATACTAAATTATGAAAAAAGCAATGAATATAGTGCAAACATGTACAAATGTTATAATTAGAGAGTAAGTAAAAAATCCCCCCAAAAGGGAAACGCCGCGAAAATTCCCCCTGGTATGGGTAGCGACCCGCTTCCCCTAAAATGGATTGAGGGCCCTGTACTAAGGAAATACCTGCATGGTAAATTATTTTGCCATACTTTTGTGGTGAAGATATAAAATGTTTAATTTAATGTCTCACTTGTGCTGAAAATCTTTTCATTCAATAGAAAAAGTCAATTTCACTCTTAAGTGGCCGAATATACAGGAAAAGAGGCTACAATATATATGAAATATCCTCTTAACAGTACCATTAATCAAATTTACTTTTATGAATTTCCATACGACTCAAATGACACAGATACTGACACTACTCATATTTCATTGATTTTTTGGGACCATTTATTCTGAACTTTTATTAATACCATATTTATCCAAATAAAAGTGCACAGACGTGATGCAAATAATGCCATATTTATAACAAGAATCCAAATTCTAAAATCAACAGTGGCAGAACTGATACAAGAGTCACTGCTACTCACTGAAATTCTGTGAGACCTCCTCTGGGAAGGCTATGTAGTTCTGACACTGGATTGTGTTGCGGTTGCCTACCTGGCCATGTACCTCAGTGAGCCCGGACACATACTCATTCAGCTGTAACACAGAACACAGCTGTCACAACATGCTTCTCAGATTCGGTAAACAAGTAAACACACAATTAAACACACGCCATCTACACAAGTCTTTTGAAGAAGTCTGAGCATTAAAGCAATTATCTATTGCCTTGAAAGTTAAACATTGATATGCATTCATTTATAACACATTATTTACATTCCAATTTAATTATTTGAAAAACAAGTACCCATGCNCAATGACTTCTCCATCCCTTAGAAGAGATGTATTTGGTCAGTGAGTCAGGTATATTACTCTCCCATGCTTATGACTCAAGCACTCTCGACATACAACCGGGAAGGTTGCCGGTAAGGCGGCGCAGTCAGACCTGCTTTTTGTCGACGTGCCATTTACCCGAGAGTGGATCTAAGGAACATGGTTTGTTGTGTGCCAAATCTACTCAGATGGCTTTATTGATAATGTGCAAGATAATCTGTCAAATGAAAACGATTAAGCTGTGCACTATTGTAGGTTGTATAATTCTATCCAGTCAATCCAGAAAGTTAATTGAAACAGTCTCTTTTACTTTCAAGCTGTATATTGTTAATATTTTACCACTGCGACCTTGACCTTTGGACAAAGGTGTTGCACTTGCGGCAATGATCACTGAAGTTATTTTAAAACTGCCCAATTAATGATAAAGTTAGTTTTAACTAGCTAAATAATTCCTAAGAGTGACCTTGACCTTTGTTAGTCAAGACAAGCAAAAGCAATGTAGTGACCTTTGACCCAGTTTATATGCACGTCTTTTGTCTTGTAACATTTATTACAAAAAACTTTTATTCTTTGAAATACTTAGATGTTGCAGTATTTCTCCATTATAGAATTAACTACGAATACACAAACATTTTTCCATTTATGTAAACAAGACGGTGTAGTTTAAGGAAAACTTTTTAAACTTTGGTTTGAGCGCAAACTCTTACATGCAACACATTCAGAAGGGTATAAAAAAGTCAACTCGATAATATCAATACCGCTTTGAATTAAGAAAGCAACCTATCATTACGTGATGCCTGACTGGACAGTAACACGGCAAACCCATTTACATGAATGTCATTCACAATGTCAGCATTAATATTGACTGTGACATTGACCTGTAAGCTAGAGACACAGATATTGGGCGAAACACATCCCCTAGTCATGAACATGTGAGGAAAGTTATTAACAAATAAACAGTTGAAGGATACATTTAGTTACAGTCTGCACAAGCTGTATAATACTAATACGAGCATGCCAAACAAGTATAACCTTGACCTTTGGACAGGCCCCTCACACAACAGTTTTTACCACATCACGAACATTTGTTATTCAAGTGTCCAATGCAAGATAATGTTAACTTTGCAAAAACTGTATGATGCCCATTTTGTAAGGAGTGACCAAAGGTAAAATTACCTTGAATTATGATGTTGCACTGTGAACAAGCTGAATGACAGCCGTTGTTTGATCTTTGACCTATAAGTGTGACCTTGGCATTTTGGCTTGCAACTCCAGCATTTTGGCTTGCAACTCCAGTCCTGCACAACCCATGGTCATATCAAGCTTACAAGTTATTGTAAAATGTCCTGTTGACAGATAACAAATACCGTCTCGATAAATTGAAGTATTAATTTTAGTCCTCAGTGTGACCTCGTCTTTTACATGTAGCAACAGGTCTGGGGTGCACTACAAGCCCTCTCCACATGCTTTACATTTTTAGTTTACTTTTTAATTGCCTGATGAATTGGTTGTAACAATCTGGACAGCATGCCCAATTTGATTTCTTAACATACCAGTCTTATTCATGTGAAATAATTAATGTGCAATCTCAAGTTAGGTCTGCTGGTAAGCTACGTTCACAAAAATTCAGTCATTGAGCTGAAACTGTTTGCCTAATTTTAGCATCAGTGACCTTGACCTTCATCCAATTGGCCCAAAATGCAATCCCTAGCGATGTCTTCATGACAGCAACCGGCACACCAAATTTCAGTGCAATTAAAACTAAGGTTTTTCAGCGGAAACTGTGAATTTTAGTAACAGTGACCGTGACCTTATCTAACTAGCCCCCCGATTGTAATCCCAAGCTGGGTCTGCAGGTATGCTACATGTACCTACACACACATTCTCCATGTAACACTTCCTTCCAAACGAAAGTAAATCAGCGAAAACCATTGCTCTATTTATAGCAACAGTGACCTTGACCTGACCCATAGGCATTTCCAATCTTAAGTCTCCATGCATGGTAATTACACGCAGAATTCGAAAGCAGTACCTCGATAAAAACTTTTTTAGCAGAAAACATTTTTATGAAGTGACCTCGACTTTTACCATACTAGCCCCAAATACAATCCCAGTTAAGTCTACATTCAAGCTTGCTATATCCAAAGTGTCTTCAGGATTGGTTAATGCAAACTAAATTAAAATAAGTGATGGAAAACAACCTTATAGCGCATACATTAATCTGGCATATTTGGATATATCAAGGGAGATCATTGTATACGCTTCATGCAATTTTGCTTACCATATTAATTCAGAGTTCAATATCAAAAAATATGCATTAGTGCCAAGTAGAAGAAAAATTTAAGGGCATTACCTCTATCTAAACTTGGCGTTTACGGCAACCCATTTTTTTGTAACTGTGACCTTGGCCTTAAATGCAAGGCTTGCATGTTATCACCTGAACATAACATTTCAGTACAAAACCTTCCGCAAAACTAAAGTAATTGAGAGTAGGCCATTTAAAAAATGTAGGCGAGTGACCTTTACCGGACTGACCCAAATGCAATCAAAAACTAGGTTTGTGTGTAATCTCAAACACACTTAATTTCAGTAATTCTTCATCAAAACTTAATTGAGTAAGCCATTTTTCTATTGTTCATAAGTGACATTGACCTGTACCCAACCCCAATGGGTACCCCAAATACAATCTATCCATGCAAGCTTGCTATATCTCTGGTTTCATCTAGATTGGTAAATGCGATTAAAATTTATTGACAGTAAACCACCGGTTTGCTGTTTTCCTAGAAGTGATTTTTCTGTTTTTATAGCGTCACATTCAGAAGTTTGCACCTATTACTTTTTAACGTGAAATTTAAAAATCTTAGTTTAATTTCCATTTGTAATTTCTTGTCATGTGTGAACAATGTATTGTGTCCCATTAAATTGGGCTCATACTGGAATATAGCATGCAATGTCCTTTCACCATACCAGAGAACGAACATATATTCATTAAACTTAAAAGAGGCTTCTTTCTTGACTTAGAGCAATTCATTTCATAAAACAAATTTTGCTATATAAAAATTGCGCACAATACTAATATTCAATACATTGCCAAATTCACTGGACTTGGAAAACAGGTATTTCAGTTTCATTCGTATGCACACAGCAACTTACACGCCTTATTTTATACCAAATTAAAGCACGATATAGCATGTGATTAGTTAAAATTAAATTTATCCAAATCCAAATATTTTTATGCCATAATCTCTAAATGAAACTTGTGCACTTAAAAACTGAAAAAATGTTGGTGCTCTGGTATTTATAATTTGTATCACTCTCCCAACAAGGAAAACCTCTTTCTTTCACCATTTATGTACACACTAACTGTACACAAGGGGTAACTCAAGTGCAATGCATTTTGTGGAACCAATTAAATCTTTGAGTTTTATCATTCACAAGAGTGGTTAACATAATGTTCATTTTACTTGCTTGTATGTTTAACATTTTACAAGACGATGGATAGGCAGACAATCTTCGTAACAGCAAATTCGCAACCAGTTCCATGACTTATGCAAATTTAGTCATTTAGAACTTTCTATCTGCCACATTCGTTGACAGTTATAAATTGAACAGCTGTTGGCTGGAATCTGCATTCAAAACCCAACTTCGTGGTCATCAGCATCATCATCATTCCCTTGACCAGTCTGGCCGTTGGTGGTAATAAGGGAAGACAATACAGAAATCCTCCTCCAGTCAAGTCTATCTATCGTGTGCTGCTGATAGTAATTCATCCATGGGAAGGGATATTCAACTCTTTCACATTGTCCATGACATAACTGGTCAAAATAACAAGCTGATTCACTGATGTAGATTTCAACCATAAGTCTGTTACTGCAGATCGCTTGCTGCAAATCATCGTAGTTTTTTAATGACAATCATTTACGGTATTAATGAGGTGTGTCGTTGCACTGGTCAAACTTGATGGACTCAAACAGCAACCAAAGACCAACGATTCTTCACATCTCTGCTTGACTGAGCTGATGCCCCTGAAAAATACTTTGGCACAAAAACAACACAACAGAAAATAATTATTATAAAATCAAATATTAATACTGGTACATTTAAAAACTGACATAAGTGATTTTAAGATTTGTTATAACTCGAATACCAAGTAATAATTGAATATATATTCAAGAAATTACATTTCTTAAATACAGACGCAATACACAGGATGTAAATTTAAATATGACAACAGTACAGTATAGCAATGAACTTGAACTTGATGGCAACCTTTACATTTTGTTGAAGACTCAACTTTTTTCTGTTTAATAAAGTTACACCAGACAATTAGCTTTGCCACAAACGTGTATAATACCACAACACTGCTGTGTCAATTATGTTCAAGGGAAAATCACTCACGAATGTGTGGATGACTGGGGAAGAAGAGTCTTGCATATCTTCACTTCTTGAAGATCTCGGGAATTAATTAATTTTGGGGCAAAAAAGCTTCATGCACAGTTACACTTCCTGGTGATGACATATTTTGAATTGAAATTAAAGAAAGGTGTCTTAAGTTTGCTTGAATTGTACATTCTGTGCAGACAAACTGACAGTGTGACTCCAATATACGGCCCCAGGTGTGGGCTTTAATAAAATTTGTAGAAGCATGAAATCTTCAGCTCTTTGCCCTGTTTCATAAATATTTTCTTACCTTAACATACTTACCACTAACTCGTAAATGCCCTCTACTCTTTTTCTCATTATAAGGAGCCCTACAATAAAATCCTCACCCAACACTTTACAAATAGGAATCGTAAAAAGATTGTGTTTGGTAGCTTGTATTAGACTAATTTCAATACTTAAATGTGGCATGTTCTGAGAAAACTGGGCAAAATCCTTGTGCGTAAAGTGTCATCCCAGATTAGCCTGTGCAGTCCGCACAGGCTAATCTGGGACGACTCTTTCCGCCTAAACTGGATTTTCGCTAAGAAGAGACATCATTTTAACGAAAAATTCAATAAAAGCGGAAATTGTCGTCGCTGATTAGCCTGTGCGGACTGCACAGGCTAATCTGGAATGACAATTTACGCACAAGCATTTTGCCCAGTTTTCTCAAAACACGCCACAAATAACAACTTAAATGAATTCTTTTTTTCTATTGGTGCCTACCAATGCCACTGTCAAAGACTAATTTTTGAATCACTATGTTAGCACCGTAAATAGCGGGATAAATGATCATTATAAAAATACTGTACCATCTTCTTTTCTTTTGCACTAACTGGTCTAATGCATTTGTTCACTTTCTTAAAGCCACTCCCAGTAAAGATCAGCAGTTCAACTTCCATCAAGGATTCTGAAAATAAACAAATGATTGACCTTTACAATTATGCAACAAACAACAAACATACAATGCTCACAAAAACAAGAGCTGTGTGTAAACAGTTATTCTCCCACATCAGCGAAATAAAGTCTAGTTAAGAATTGATTTGTTAATAAGAAGAAATTGTGAGAACTGTTACCCTTAAAGAGGGGAAATGGCACAGACATAACTTTCTAAATAGACTGCTTGGCTCACAGGTAGAGAAAGACATAACTTTATAAATAGACTGCTTGGCTCACAGGTAGAGAAAGACTGACCATTTTTGGGATTTTTGTCACAAGTCGTGAAGTTAAAAATCTTTGATATCATAGTATAATCTACAAATTCCTATCAGTTAAAACAAGAAATGTGACCATGCCAGGCATCTTTTATTCATGCATACAGTCCGACACACAGCATTAGTTTCTGTGCCCAGTGTCAATAAAACCCCTGTCTGAGGAGGGCATCCGTGTCCTATGGAACATTGTTTTGGCATTGCATGCCATGCCATTACATTTTAACTTTATGACTGCTTACAGGTAATGTATGTGAAAAATGGGGGAAAGTCACATTATGTGCATTGTTTTCAATATTTGAGTGTTTTTATCAGTTTTGGAAAAGACCTTCAATATGCCCATTACATGAATCGAAATTGAGTAGAAAGACCGTTGGCATGAAAAGAACCTAAAACCAAGCAATTATGTGTGAGTTTTGGGAGAGAGAAAATACATATTAGAATAAATTCAGGGCTTGACATCTTTTAAATCCACTTTTCCAGTCAGACAGAGCCCTTAAATTTCACTTAATGAGAGTTTAACCCTGAGACATCCGCTGAAATCTCGTTGGCCAAGGATTGTGGAGATCAGAATGCTTAAATTTTCGTTCAAATGCATTTAGTGTTGGTTTAAATTGCTGATGCATCCAAAAGGGAATAAACGTAAAAATATTTAAAGAATGTTAAGTAGATATGGAGCTAATTTTACATGTACATTTAATCAAGAACTATTAATACTAAACATGCATTTCAGCGAATGAAAGTAGCTCTGAAATTTTGAGTGCTGCAATACGTGTCATATATTAAAAGGAAAACATTCTTCTATTGATTTGATTCTAAGGCTGTGGGTCTCGCAGTGTTTTATTGGTCAATATTTAGGCCCCATTCACAATCAATTTTTTCCCCAAATGACTGCCTAAAATTCCCAATTGAAAGATTTAAAAAAATGTTTTCTTTTTATAAATCCAAATGTTCACTTCATATCTCTATCATGCTCTCATAAGTTGAACCTTTTAAGCAAATATATGAAATGATTTAAACACTTTTATTTTTAATAGTGTTTTGTGAAACACTATGTCCCCTTTTGAGCGCTTTTGACCCATATATTTGACCTTTGACCTTGAAGGATGACCTTGACCTTTCACCACTCAAAATGTGCAGCTTCATGAGAAACACATGCATGCCAAATATCAAGTTGCTATCTTCAATATTGCAAAAGTTAGGGCCAATGTTAAAGTTTGAGCAAACCAACAAAGCAACAAACAGACAGGGCAAAAACAATATGTCCACCAGTATAGACTGGGGGACATAAAAACACAACCTTCTTTCCAAATTTTAGTTAAAACAACACATTTTTTTCCAATCCAAAGGGCCAGGGGTACTGTACATTCTCAAAATTGTGGGAGGAAAAACTTTGCCTTGTTGGTTTGTTTTGCCATTTTCAACAGTATTTCAGTCATATCACGGTGGTCAGTTTACCAACTCAACACTTTTCCTGGGTTAGCAGATTCACTAAACGCCAGTAAATGACAACTGATATACTTAGATCAGAGGTAGGGGTAGAATGGTTGTAGACAGAATGTTATGACCAATCCCAACACAAGTTATGTGGCCAGGATGGGGATTGAACCCACGATCATCATATTTGTAGTCCAAGGCTCTACCAAATAAACGAGCCTGTCTGAATTTTAAGAGCTATGTAATTAAACAAATTATTTTTCCTAGTTATTGATGAAAAGTACGTTTCATAATTCTCATAGATACAATTAGGATTGGATATCGTTCAGATTGAAATGGTAAGATACATTTGGAACGATGTGATGATACTGATACTTAACTGCCATAATGAAAAGATATTTACTAGTATTTTTTTAAGTTGCTATTCAATATTGACACCGCATGCTGGTGTCCAACCCTAAATACAATTTTGATTGATAGATTATTAACCCTTTGCATGCTGGGAAATTTGTCATCTGCTAAAATGTTGTCTGCTAAATTTCTAAAATCATCCTTTCCTCCCTTTTTGTTCAAAGACCACTATCAGATAGCAAACAGTTTGGATCCTGATGAGACGCCACGTTCTGTCAACTTCTGTGGCGTCTCATCTGGATCCAAACTGTTTGCAAAGGCCTTCAAAATCCGGTTCCAGTGCTCAAAGGGTTAAATAACTGCCATAAATAAAATGATTTTTTCTTGGAATTCATAAGTGTCATATTTTGCTCATTTGTACAAATTGTGTATATAAATGTATTGAATTTTGTGTTGTTTATATTATATTTTGGGGGATTTTGTCACACTGTACACAGGTTTCTCTTCAACTACAGCACTTCTTCTAAATAAAATATGTTGTGCCGGCGCCTATTTGTAGTAAACTGTACAAAGTTGCTAAGTTGGATGCTTTTTTTTTTAATTATTTACATGGCAAGTGTCTACAAGCATATGAGGGGGACAATGACAGACACAGGTTATGTACATGGTTAGGTAGTAAATTCCATTGAATTACTGTTGTCTGGTAGAAAGAAAATGTATGAGCCTTTTGAAGTTTGGATGTGTTTAAAACAGTGGATACTGATGAGTCAGGATCAGGGGTCGACAAAAACAACATATTTATTGGGAGGAGTGATGGCAACTACACAATTGGGATAATTTTATACAGCATTATGCGACGGAATTTTGTTCTGTGCATTTCCAGTGTGGGCCAATTGAGGGTGTCTATCATATAAGTTATTGAGCTTGTATGTGATATCTGTCTGCCTTTGTACTTTTTCTAATTGATTTATTTGAACTTTTGTTTGGTGATTCCAGACTTTTGTGAAGTATTCTTATTAGGCATGACTATTGCTCTGTAAGATTCACTTTTGAGGAGTTAATTTTGAGGTTGCGGCGAAGAAATCCTTAAGCCTGGTTTGCATTATTTGTAATTGAATTTATTTGTTTATCCCATTTGAGGTTACTTTGGAGTGTAAGACCTAGATATTTGGCTTGGTTTACCTTTTCAAGAATGTGATTATGTAGTTTGTAGGATATGATTATAGGATTCTTTTCTGAGTAATGCTAAGAATGTAACATTTTTTCAGGATGAAATTGCATTAACCATGCTATCTAGTTGGAGCTTTTGGGCATGGGAGAGGTTGTTGATGGCTTTGTAAATGATGCTATCATCTGCAAAAAGTCTCAGGGTGCTATTCTTGATGAAATCAGGAAAGTCGTTGCTGTAGAGGATCAGGAACAAGATGGGCCATAAGACAGTGCCCTGTTGGACCCTGGAGGTTACAGGTACCTTGTCTGACATGGTTCTGTCCAGGACAACAGTCTGGTTTCTATCTGTTAAGAAGTGAGATATCCAGAAGAAAGCATTTGAATTAATTCCATAGTATTTAAGTTTGTATAAGAGGTGCTGGTGGGGTACTTTATCGAATGCTTTAGTAAAGTCCATATGGCATAATGATGATGTCAATTTTGTATACCTTGATTATTTGATATAAGTTGTGTTTCACAAGAACGGGAGGGTCTAAACCTGTGTTGGAGGTCATATACAGTCATATGTGTCGTGTTCTGAGAAAACTGATCAACATGCTTGTGCATACATTGTCATCCCAGATTAGCCTGTGCAGTCTGCACAGGCTAATCAGGGACGACAATTTCCGCTTTTATGGAATTTTTCGTTTAAATGATGTCTCTTCTTGGCAAAAATCCAGTGTAGGCGGAAAGTGTCGTCCCTGATTAGCCTGTGCGGACTGCACAGGCTAATCTGGGATGACACTTTACGCACATCCATTTTGTCCAGTTTTCTCAGAACACGACTCATATACAGTCATATAAGATATTATTGTTATCAAGGTGAATCATGTTCGAGCAAGCGAGGACATGTTCAAGTATTTTACAGCAAATGCATGCAAGTGATATTGGCCTGTAATACATTATGTTTTTCTCCCTTTTTATACACTGGGCATTCATATGCTTGTTTCCAGTAAATTGGGATTTTTCTAGGAGAATGAGACTTTTGAAAGATAGAAGTTATTTAAAACCTATTTATTTTAGCTATTTACTAAGCTTGATTGCATCGAAAGCCGAAGGCTTATTGAAACACTCTCGAGTCCATTTCCTGGGTAGAACCATTACTTGTGTCTTTGGGGGAAATCTTGAGAACGCTCACACAGTGAGGATCGAACAGACACCATATATACTACGCCATGGCGACCTACAAAGATAGAAGTAAGGATTGAGGATTCGTCTGTACTGCATTCCTTTAATACTCTCAGCAGGATATTTTATCCAGACCTGAGGATTGGGACCAAGGCATAGTGAAATTGACTGTTGAGGATATTAGCTTTGTTCAGGAGTATATTATGATCAACCTTCGCCTTACTTGTACGAAGGTAAGTCTCCCTTAATCATATAATTTTCCCTAAGGAGGTATGGTCTGGCTATCAGTTTGTTTAACCCTTTGAGCGCTGGAACCGGATTTTGAAGGCCTTTGCAAACAGTTTGGATCCAGAACGTGGCGTCTCCTCAGGATCCAAACTGTTTGCTATTCTGATCGTATTCTTTGAAAAAAAATCAAAGAAAATGCTAATTTTAGAAATTAAGCAGACAACATTTTAGCAGACGACAAATTTCCCAGCATGCATTTAGGGTTAAGTCTTGATGTATGAGAATAGGATTTTGGAAATTTTAGAGCGTGCCGGATTATCTTGTTCTGAAACTGGGATGTCAAAGATAAGGTTTTCAAAGTATGTAGGAAAGGCTTTTAAAGTAGAAAGATCCAGTAATACATACTAACTTGTTTACTTGTTTCTGTAGTTTTTATCAGGGGAAAGTAGGCAGTTTAGAGTTGAAATTATTGTTGATAACGACTTTGTTGTTGTTTTTTTAACAAGTTGAAAAGAAAGAAGGTGGTGAGTAGTTAAAGTATGTTTGTTTTTTTCATTTATTAATTGGTGTCTTTGTGGACAGAGAAGAAAACATTTAGAAGATTTTAGAAGGGATTTCTAACAATGTTATCAAGGGACGCCACTCTTGTGTATTGTTGTTAAAATTTCCCTACTAGACAACAGCACCTTAAACTACCTGCACATACGTAAAAGGTGTATACTCAAACCCTGTTGAGTCGCAGGTCGGGTTGTCACGCGGTATTTCATTAGCGCCCTCTGGATTTTGTTTATAAACAAACCTGCATGACCTACTTTTCAAAACTGACATAAAACACCTTTCGCTGCCAGTATAAATCAATTTTTGGTAAGTAAATACCCCAAAACGATTTAAACATTTTTAACCAAAATTATGTCAAACCCATATTGAAATGAAATTTCCCTTTCAACTTCTGCTTGCTGATGCTTAGGTCAGACACTACCAATATTTCTTTTTTGAAGGGAATACACACAACCGGTTTTTAAAATTATTTTTATAGGTCAGGCTTTATAAACACTTCAATGTTTAGTTAATAGATTTGAGGGCTGAACTTAGTTGAAACTCTAATTGTTTTTCAGATTAGAGATTCAAATCGGAGGAAGAAGCCTTATGATAAGGACAACCTCAAGAGAGCTTTTGATGCTTCCCTTGGAGGAATGTCCGTTTACAGATCCTTAAGAGTGTACAATGTCCCCGAGTCAACCTTAAGGAACAGAACAAGGCAAAATGTTGACATTGACGGTAAACAGGGAGCAGAGACACAATAAAGGTTATGGTTATTCTGCGACTGATGTGATGTGCATGGCTGCAGACTATGCCCGTTCTCTGAGGAAGAATGTAAGGGCCAAGGGGAAACTAAGCTGGGACTGGTTCTATGGGATTATGCAGCGTTGGAATAAAACTTAAAGCTGTTAAGCCTCAGAAGCTTGGTTTGCAGCAAGCAAAGACGGCATCAAAGGATACAATTGACCGGAACTTCGGGGAGCTAGGCAGCATTCATTATCGCAATGGTCTGCTTGACGCCCAAGAGCGGATATGGAATGTTGACGAGACCGGTTTTTCACCAGATCATTCATCTCCGAAAATAGTATGTGCAAAAGATGCAAAGGCCCAAGCAGTGACCTCTCCACGGTCTAAGACAGTCACTATGATTCGGGGTATAAATGTTCTAGGAAACCATGCCCCACTCTTTTATATGTTCCCAGGGAAGAGGTGGCAAGACAGCTTCCTAGAAGGTGCAGTTGCAGGGTCTGTGGTGAAAATGTTAACAGTGGTTGGATTAACCAGGGAATATTTGAAGAATATGTGACAAGCCATTTAGCCGTAATGCAGCCTTGAATGCAAACATGGCTGCCAACCCAGTCACATTCTTTCAATTTCTTGAAAATGCTGATAAAACTTCCAATTCCAAAGCCATGGGCAATCTTCCCCAAAAGTGGGGGGAAAAAAACTGTCACACGGCCCTTTGACATTGGGGTTTTGGGACCTATGAAGGCGTTCTACAATAGGGAATGACGGGCCTTCATGCATTCCAACCCAGGAATGTCCATAACTACAAGACAGGCCCCGACACTAACTTTTATTTCAACTAGCCCATTCGGACTAGTAAATGCAGAACCTACTAGCCCTGACCAATCTTTCATGTGCCCTGACCCAAGTATTATCAAAACACTTATATTTATCATAGAAATAAAATAGGTAGTGACGTGTTTTCGCGATAAAAATACTTTCCAAATCTATTTCAAAATATGATCCGTTAAAAAGCGTTTGTTGTCTCCGACATCACTCTGGGATCATTTAATTGTCGTCTGATCGTACTGTATTAAGATTTTTACATCTTTGAAAAGCTTATTTAAAATGCAGTTTATTGATATATTCCTCGAGGAAAGCATGGGCTTTATAATTTGATTGATGAATAANTGTTCCCAGGGAAGAGGTGGCAAGACAGCTTCCTAGAAAATGCCCATAAAACTTCCAATTCCAAAGCCATGGGCTACCTTCCCCAAAAGTGGGGGGAAAAAAACTGTCACACGGCCCTTTGACATTGGGGTTTTTGGACCTATGAAGGCGTTCTACAATAGGAAATGACGTGCCTTCATGCATTTCAACCCAGGAATGTCCATAACTACAAGAGACATCGCTAGGCTCACGGCTAAGCCCTTCACCAAGGCATTCTGCACAGAAAATATTTTTGTTTTATCAGCTTTCAGGAAGTCTGGCATATACCCATTTAGCGCCAGTGCCATTACTGATGTCCAGAAAGCCCCAGCATCTATATACCCCAAATGCACATTGAGGAGAGCGACCCGGTATCTGAGGTGGTGGCAGCACCAAGGACTGAAACCGACACTGCAACATTGTTTCAAAATGCAAGAAAGATAACACAAGATGTGCAGCGTCCTAAGAAGAAATTCATCCCACCAGTGAAGATTGTCGGGAATCTTCATACTCATGAGGCGAATACTATTTCACTGCGCCAACAGCAAATAACGAGGGAGCCAAGGTCCAAAATGTGGTTGGAACACCTAAAACCAACAACAACAGCAGGCGCAACAGCCATCAACATCTGGAATGCCAGCAAACCCAGGGCCTCCACTACCACTTGGTGATTCTGATTCAGAGTCATCTCTTGAAAATGATACAGATAGCGGTGACGTATGCGATGTGTGTAAGAAAAGTAGTCCACCTGATTTCAGGAAAGATGTTTCGGTTGTTTTTGTTAAATGGGATGAATGTTATGTGTGCGCGCATTGTCTACATCTTGGCAACTGCACTGATGTATGTTTCTTGAGGCGAGATAGCTTCTTCAGATGTCCCCATTGCGCAGAAGAATGAATAGAAAATGATACATTATGTTAATATTGAGAATTAAAATG
>VMBQ01009469.1:10265-23703 GCA_007657795.1 Dreissena rostriformis
TTTCACTGCGGGGAATCACGTGATCACAAAAGTACATCGTACGCACAAAATGGCGGAACAAGCTCTCGCTTAATGACGAAAATCAAGGTATTCTCATATTTTATAATATCAAAATAAATGCTAACTATGCGCAAAGTACCCGCTTAGTCGCCTTATGTACTCCGGTAATTGTCGTTTTTCTTAGATTTCTGTAGTTTTCCCAAACATTCAGGAACAATAAACAATGAAAATTGTACATCGTCTGAACAAACTTTATTTTGACGCGTTTTCTAATCAAGATGACAAACAACGAAAAAAAATACAACACTTTTTGCTTTATAACATGCCTAGAATATTTCGTACAAGATTTTGCAAGCTGTTTAAGCTTTTTAAGATCTGTGGCGAGGAATTTGGAAAATAGTACATCGTCTGAACGGTTTTTGTTTGAGTACATCGTCTGAACGGTTTTAAGTACATCATCTGAACTGCTTCTGTTTTTACTTTTAATGCGATGTTTATCATTCTAGAAGACCAATATTTTCTGCAAATTAAACGTTTAAGTAACAAGGACATACTCTCGCTCTTTCTTCTATCTGGACGTCCACTGAGGTAGGTGTTTAAAATGATCAAATCGATAGGCGCTTCGCCGAAAATTCTACAAGTAACTGTACTACCTTCGCCACAAAATAAATCATTGACCAAGTAGGTTGAGTTTTCAGCCACAGAAAACGATAATTATTATCAAATTTAAACGCTCTAGCTTCGCTTTTAAATGACGTTTCGAGAAGTTACCAAGCTCTCCTGTACAGACAGTAAATGCACTTGACTCACCCTTTTTATATTTAATCCTGTCTATAAAAAGATCAATTCAATTTTAAATACACATCTTTTTTACTTAATAATATATCAGCTCTCAAATGAAAACTCGTAATCGAAAGCCACAACAGCTTTTTATTTAAACCATGTAAAGGTCGTACACCACGTGAGCATCTATATCGAATAATAACATTGACGTTTGAAGCACGTTTGCACGAAGTGCACGAGGAAATCTTACCGGCAAAACCACTCGTTATTTATTTAATTTTTTCTCCAATTTAATTTTAATTTGCAGAAAAAAAATGGTCTGCTAGAAATTGAAGCACCCGGGCGAGGATTTTAAGCGCAACATACGTTTCCGGAGACGTTCAAGTAACAATTATTATGATAAACATCGCATTAAAAGTAAAAACAGAAGCAGTACAGATGATGTACGTTAAACCGTTCAGACGATGTACTCAAACAAAAACCGTTCAGACGATGTACTATTTTCCAAATTCCTCAACAAAGATCTTAAAAAGCTTAAATAGATAAAACTAAATGCAAAATATTTCCCGCATTTTGTAGCCAAATGTAATTGGGCAAAAACAAATCATTTGTTTCCACTAACATTGTCCAAAAAGAAAGATAGTTAGGTAAGCCAAACGTTTTGTATCGTTTATTTTTCTTTTACTGTTCTCAATTAAATAAGAATATGCAATGACATGCATAAATCTTCTAAATCTTTATCTCAAAATAATGGAAAACCAACAAAATAAAGTAAAGGGTCGACACAAACAATTATGGTCGGTCGTGTAAGTGGAAACAAACAACTTTTTTACGCCTTATAGGTACAGTTCATGCTCACATTGAGTTCGCTGTGTTCACTTGCATTGTCGAAATTCATGTCTCCTGTTGCAGTGCGATGAGTGCTCCGGGCGGTGAGAAGGCCGCGCCCCGACCCCCTCGGCGGTACAGCGCCTCGGCCACGCCCTCCTGCTCATACACGCCGCTCTCCGATATCGGTGAGTATCCGGTATATCCACCGCATCCTCGTTTTAAGTGACGTACTAGCCTCGTTCTGGGAAAACGGGGATTTATGCATGTGAGGAAAGTGTCATACCAGATAAGCTCGTGAAGTCCGCAGGTGCATTTACTGTCTATACTGTTTTTTAACAGGAGAGCTTGGTAACTTCTCGAAACGTTATTTAAAAGCGAAGCTAGAGCGTTTGAATTGAATAATAATTATCGTTTTTCTGTGGCTAGAAACACCGCCTACTTGGGCAATGATTTTTTTTGTGGCGAAGGTAGTACAGTTAGTTGTAGAATTTTCGGCGAAGCGCCTATCGATTTGATCATTTCAAACACCTACCTCAGTGGACGTCCAGATAGAAGAAAGAGCGAGAATGTGTCCTTGTTACTTAAACGTTTAATTTGCAGAAAAAAAATGGTCTGCTAGAAATTTAAGCACCCGGGCGAGGATTTTAAGCGCAACATACGTTTCCGGAGACGTTCAAGTAACAATTATTATGATAAACATCGCATTAAAAGTAAAAAAAGAAGCAGTTCAGATGATGTACTTAAAACCGTTCAGACGATGTACTCAAACAAAAACCGTTCAGACGATGTACTATTTTCCAAATTCCTCGCCACAGATCTTAAAAAGCTTAAACAACGTGCAAAACCTTGTACGAAATATTCTAGGCATGTTATAAAGCAAAAAATGTTTTTTTTTCGTTGTTTGTCATCTTGAATAGCAAACGCGTCAAAATAAAGTATTTTCAGACGATGTACAATTTTCATTGTTTATTGTTCCTGAATGTTTGAGAAAACTACAGAAATTTAAGAAAAACGACAATTACCGGAGTACATAAGGCGACTAAGCGGGTACTTTGCGCATAGTAAGCATTTATTTTGATATTATTTCATATGAGAATACCTTGATTTTCGTCATTAAGCGAGAGCTTGTTCCGCCAGTTTGTGCGTACGATGTACTTTTGTGATCACGTGATTCCCCGCAGTGTTGATGCTTGCCAATAAGTTCATATTTCATGATATTTTTTTCTAAACGTTTATTTAAGACTGAGGTGAATACTTTTCTTACGCAGCTCAATATACTGAATGGTCCGTTGTTTGACAGATATTTTTTAGAACCTTTTTCAGAACCTTTATTTGTATAAATTGGATTGATTTACCCTTTTGTCCAATTACTAGGTACAATACCAGAACGTACTAAGTTAAATAGTCAAACATACCCGGTACACATATTTCATAATTGGAAAGGATTCTTAAATGTGTTCATTTAGAATATTATCAATGCCGCATGTTTTGTTATGTTTGAACAGATTTATACGATGTTCTATTTCTTCGCATGTTCTCTCGTCATTAAGTAAATCGTTTTTTATAAACGGTAGTTGGTTGTGGTCCATCGTTAATGAAATTAAAAACAGTGTCGTCGCAATTTACATGTTGAAATGGTTTTCCAGCAAGGCAACATTTGCTTCAACCGTTTTGCGTTTTTTTTTTGTGTACAATAGTTCTTCAGAAAACTCTGGGGTTTGTATTTTTCAAGTATTTAAGTATTTGAGCATTTTTCTTTCAAATGTGTAATAACCTTGTTTCATTGTTTTATCGAACCAAAATAACATGGATGGCTAATTCGTGTTAAAACCTTTGTTTTATGTGATCAATTTTTTCTTGAAGAATTCTTGAAAAACAAATCTCTTCGTGTTTGTATCTTATGTTTTATTTTTCATAATTATTCTCGAAAATATTAATTATAAGTCGATTTTTGTCTGCTTCAATGTGAAACACGATATTGATCAGTAAAATATATTGTTCTGAAAAAAATACTTCATAAAGTTTATAACCAATTGTAGTTGTAAGATTTCATAACACAGGTATAAAACGTAACTAAATAACTTATATTGAATATATTGAAAGCAAAATGTAATTTTATGCTCGTAATGAAATCGCCATTTGCATTATATTACTACATGCTAAATCAAAGTACCATAAACACTGTTGTGAAAACAAAAACATTTATTAATTAATATTAATTGCTTAAATAAATAGAAATACACATACGAGGCAACAAACAGAATTGTCTTCATCATGCGTGTTCATGTACATGTATATGGTCACCAAACATAACATTTCTACTACACAAAATTTGAGATTATATACCATGATAATAATTTTATATTTCTACTTATTAACAAAAACGTAGCTTCTTTATTTCGTGCATTGGATCGTTTCACTGTTGATATTCACAACATACAACATATCGCAGTGTAAATAAATATAAAACTTCTTCCTAAAAGTAACTGCTATGTCAATTGTACGTAAATATATCTTTTTAAATCGTAAAAACGCAGTAAATATATATAAAATAAAAATAAATATCACGCACACACACACACAAATATTACAGTTTTACATAATTAAGACACTTTCCACTTGTATGGTATTTTTCGTCTAAAGAAAGTCTCTTCTGAGCGAAAATACAGTTTATGCGGAAAGTGTCACACATGCATTAAACTCTGTTTTCCCAGGGCGAGGCACAAATATTCTACTTAGTTTTCTTATTTCTTTCTAGAAGCCTCGTTAGGTGTTCTGCTTTTCTCAGTACTAATACTACTTCTTGTGCTGGACCTCGGTTTCGGAGAATCTTTTTTGCTGGGAGTTTTTACAGGAGTTATGGTTTCTTTGGTGACTGTTTTTGTTGGTTCCTGATTCGAGGTCGTAGGTGTTTCATCGCTACCAAGTTTCGGTGTTTAACCGTTCATTGCATTGGACGAAGCTTGTTTGTTTGGGTCGCCTTTTTCTGCGTCTTTTTGGACGATCTTCTACTTGTCTTCATTCTTCATTAAGCATCCCAGAATGATGAGGATGAAGAAGCTGACGATGACGATTGCTGCGATAACACCACCGATAATGCCACCCTCTATAATAAACAAGAGGGACATGATGGCCCTTAAGCGCTCACCTGAGTTCCCGGACACCAATTGTTGAAGACTTGACCTGACAGAAGGTACAAACTTAGCAAGAGAACACAATGATACACATAAATGAACAAACATGTGTCTTTACATTACTAATGCCAGAACATTTCATTTTTGTCTCAAAACTCCGTTTAAGTCAAACACAAGTAAACTATGGCAAAATTTTACTTCTGACCTCCAAGTGAGACCTTGAAATTTGAGGTAATAAGACAGGTGATGCACGCGACACTCTGTCACTTAACGGTAGTCATTTGTTATAGGTTGTCGAAAAATTGGAGGATGAATGAAACAGTTACGGTCTGGACAGCTGTTTTATTGACAAATGTGACCTTTGACCTATCAGTGTAACCCTGACCTCAGAGATATGGAGACATGTTTCATTCACAAATTACCGTGTCCTCGTGGTTGTCATGAGTGGAATCTTAGTTATCTTGAAAACAAAAAACATTACGAATGACAAATAATGTACGGTCCGAATAAGCATAATATTTGATATTTGAAGTGTACGTCTGACCTTTGACATACGGAGACGAATTTAACACAAGACGAGTTGTCTAAAGATAAATAGCATTTGTGCCAAGTTATTATTAAATCCATCACTGAATGGCAACGTTACGGCTGAAACAGGAATTTTGAAGCTGTTTCATGGCCTCTAAGTGTGACCTTGACTTTAATGTTGGGAAACGATTGTTACGCACGAAAGGCCGTCTCTTTATGGTTGTCATTCGCGGTTAGTTATCTTAAAATAATATTACAACTGAACGGTTACAGTTCGGACAAGCTGTTTTATGGCCAAAGTTTAGATTTGAACTCTTAAGTGAAACCTTGACCTTCGAGGTAGGGAGACGTTTTACACGCGAATTTTCGTCATACAACAGATTGCATTATGGATTGTGAATTGTACCAAGTTATCTCAAAATCAATCAATATGTGGCTAATGTATGGGGAAGACATGAATTTTCAAGCTGTCTTTTTTTACCTTGACCTCAATGGTTGACCTTGATCTTTGAGGAATGGAGACGGTGGCTTACTTTTGTGCCAAGTTTCTTCAAAATCGTTCAACATATTGCAAAGTAATGGCTGAGACAGGCATTTTCAAGCTTTTTATGACCAAGTTTGAACTTAAACCACTTTTTGTCTCCTTGACCTTTAAGTTATGGAGGCGGGTGCTACACGCGACGTGTCGTATGTGACGGTGAATATTTGTTCAAAGTCGTTTCAAAATCCATCAATATATGGCAAAGGTATGGCTGAAACAGAAAATCTCTCGCAGACGTTCAGACGGACAGTGCAACTGATATATGTACATAAGGTCTAATTTTCAAATGCTTTTAATCAGGACAAATGATTTACACGAAATACGTGAAAACTGTACGTATTTATTTGTGTCTAGAATTTGTTAACTAGACGTGAACAATACATATCTGCAATTCTTTTTGAATTACAAACGTAATTACACAAATCTGAAAATATTTACATGGACTATTCAATAATGTTTTTGTAATACAATATATATGGATATAACACAAATGCAATATGACAGGCAAACAACTTGTTTAGAAAATGCCAAACTATGATCATGCATATAATTATTTAATGCATGAATTATCTGACAAGTTATATCGCGATCCGCATACATAAGATGTTAAAAGTCTAAGACGTTATATGTTTCACTGTTTGTTATAAAAAGTAAAACAAATAAAGCTTTTATTTGGGAACAATCATTTGTAGTTTGGACCCATTGGTTCAAAAAATATGCGAGTCCCTGGAACTTATTGATGCATTTTTCAGAAGGAATTGCTGCATATCATAAAATAGTTACAAAACAATCCATATTAAAATATCTTGAGTTGATGCTTCGCCAAATGTTTTACTCAAACAATTGCACATTGGTCGCGTAACCATGTATATAATGTATTCGTATGGTTCAGATGCGTTCATTTTTTTTTCATGAACAGGTTATTGTTGTGCCGACAGAAAGTGATAATGTTCTTGTACTTTACTAACATATATTTAAAGTGAAAAAATGTTTGTTCAATAATCTATTAAAAAAGCTTACTATGTTGAATGTATTTACGTTTTTAAATCGTACACTAATGAGTACGGAGGAACATTAACACGTATGCCGACAGTTGTATATAGGTTAGGTAGAAACTGGTAACATGTGCAAGTCATATTGAACATGATTGAGCGCTGTGAAAAACAATCACTATTCATTTATGAAACAAAATAGATGTTTAATAATCTAGTCCGTATTATGTCTTAAATAACGCCACCAATACAAATGAAGCCACCAATGCTAATGAAGGCTATGTATGTAAATCCCAAAACACGGTTAAATAATACGACGCGTTAGCAGCATCTGAGATGTCTGCAGCGCAATTTCTTGGACCATCTGATCGTTTTGATGGCGTCGGAAACACAGATACCACATCGCACGTGTATCATGCGCACATGATCCAACTACACGAGCTCCCATGGGACAGCTGCAAAACCATGCATCAACTGACCCCTCTTTGAGACGTATGTATGACCTATATTACCTGCGCAATTGTCATATCAAACAAAGAACTGAGCAGCGCATTCACTTAAGCAGTTCTTAATTTCACCAGAAGCACTGCTGCACATGTTCTTATGGACCTGGTCTTTCGTCAACCCTGATATATATTGAACTATGCTATTGACAGTATACTAGCATTGATTAAATGTAGTCATAATTAAAAAAATAACACTAATCCCAAATATTGATAACCGGTGGGGATATCAACAATAAAGACAGTATCATTCGCCATCAGCGTGATGATGCAATTCAAATTAACATGCATAGCGGTAAGATTCCAATAATCACCAATCGTCAAATTGGATAAGTTGTCAAAATCGAGACATGATGTTTGACGTCATGTCGGACTTTGCCGTAGAAAGTTTACGAAACTAACTTTTCCACGGGAAACAGCAGCAAGTGGTTCCGGCGTAAACTTTCCCTGACTCACGTGGATCGCGCATTCTTTTGCAACACCATATATTATAATGTGTGTTCATCAAAATTTGCATTCTCGCACTTAATGGTTAAAAACCTTCGGATCGAGCGCCCATTCTGCTGCAAATGGGACAACCCGTATGGCTGAAACCTGCGCATTTTATTTTTAATGGAAATGTCGATTCCTTCTTGGTTGGTACAGGTTGCTGAATTGTCTTTGTGGACGTAGGACCTACTTAATCTTGGCACCGATTCTGTTGCATATTTAAGACGACAAGAATTGTGCACAACATCTTAGTCTGTAACTTGGTTGGGAATAATCATCATTTTCGTAAATACCTAATGAGAGGTTTATTCCCATCGGTTTTCAGTGTCATTCTTCTTTTTGGTCCGGCTCGTTTGGTGCATATAGCAAACTAATAATATTTAAATTAAATGAATATATGATAACACATTGGAATAAGTCGACATACAATTTTAAAATTAAAATATTACAAAATGTTTATAACAGTTACGATCGTAGCAGGCTTCGAGCCGCTGTACTGTTCACGCACAATTAACTCGATGACGTAATGAACACATCGTCATCAATACTGAGAAGAATTATCGAGTTGAAGTGACGTAATTAAACCTCAACGGTCTTCGTCATAACTTTGAATTTTATAACGATATAGGATGAGTTTCGTACGTGTTTTATAAGCGATTTGATACAACCTTATAGTAACATCGTTTTATTTAAATAAACTGTATTTTAAAGCTACTTAAGTGGACGTAAATGTTGGAAAACTACTACTGAATAAAGGTAAGTGTCTTCGTACTATCTGGTGTTCGTTTGAATTCATCGTGGACGTGGTACATAGATCTAGACAAGTATTTTTTCGTAACTTTTATTTTAAGTTGTATATCAAATAACTTACTAAAACTGTTTTTCTACCACATACCTGTCTGTTGACATATCATGATAAGATGATGTCATGTTTGGTTACATAACTTCTACTTATTATTAAAAGCTTATATTATGCGAACCAAACGATATGTTAGCCTATGTCCATATGGACCCGGCACAGCTTTGGGATTGCATAAAAAAAATCTAGAAAATAAATCATATATAATATATAGACTACCGTATATATTATATATCATTTAAGATTTTTTTTTCTAGTTTTTTTTTGTGCAATCCCAACACTGTTCCGGTCCCTATGGTTATGTCTACCCATGCGAAGACGAAAAAATCTTGTCGGACACGAGATCCGATAACTTTTAACATTTGTCGGACCTCACCAGTTTTATCGGACCTTCTTTAACCAAAGAATAGAAAATTACTTTTGTAGAGTTTATTTTTTATTATTCAATTATGACGTTCACAATTTTTACTAAATCTTGACACGGGACAGGCAACGGTCGTGTGGTTCCCCGCTTTCAATTTTCGATCATCACAACGCTCGAAACCAGTTAAAATTCAATTCAACCACTCAATGAAGTGTCGCCTACGTCACGAAACAAGTTGCAATATTTAACTGGTTCTAAGAATCGCGCTTGGAGTGTGTTACGTCACCAGCAAAGACAGCCAGTTCGACTGGTTGGTAAAATTTATCTAAAAGTTAAATAATCTATCGGAGTTAAATAAACATAAATTTGTCCGTTTTTTTTTTACATATTTCTTGTTTCGTGTTCATTTTTAATCTAAGTTTTACATATTGTTGTGTTTTTTTTTTGTCGGACACGAGGTCCGACAATTTCGGAAATAGATCTATTATCGGACCTCGTCAACTTTTATCGGATTTGTCCGAGGTCCGACGTCTTTCGCATGGGTTGGACCGTCACCGTCACTCACTCCGACTCACTCGGACTCAACTTATGTATAGATATATTGCGCTCGCTTGATCAAATTACTTCCCATAGGCCTATATAAGTTAATTGAGTGATCTCACGTGAATGATAGGGTACACTCGACCTTTATATTCGTTTATCTGGTCTAAAAACTGCGTCCGCGATATTGCATTGTATTAACCGTTTATGGTTAGTACTTATAAATTGTTCAATCACATTTGGATTTATAAGAAGAACAAAAACATTTTTTTCACATTGAGCACAATCATTAACCATGAATAAAACGCTATTGACCATCAAATCACTAAAATGTATTGCAGTTTTTTGAAAATTCAACTTGATTTACGTGTGTGCTGTTGTCATAAAATGATGATAAACATCAAAAAATGCTCGCAATTGGCGTTTTCCGAAGAAACGCGCGAGCTTGGAACGTTCATTGTGACGTCATCTATGCGACGTTCAATGCAATAACTATGTCAACGTAAAGCGCACGTCGTACTTCACAGTTTGATGTTAAATGAATGCAAAAATTAACTTTTTAAAATATTAATATTTTTCATGCAAATAACGCCCCTTTAGCCTTTATACCGTCCCTTGAAGTTGTCCTTCAATTCTCAACATGTATCAAAAACTCTTTGATTGCCAGCTGAATGCGCGTGCTTTGACTATCGACAATAACATGACGACGTTGCAAGAATGTCTTAGTTTTACATGTAATAATGTTGCAAGCTATAGGTTAAAATATATCACAGTTTGTAAGTAAATACCTCCAAATATTGTGTAGTATTTGATCTATTGGTTTAATGTTTCTTCTTGGAAAATGAGACAAAAACTACGTATTACACACATCATAAAAATGCAGTGTTTCATATTATTAATAAAAGTGTGAAGATACTTATAGCAATTCAGTATTTTTTAAGAATATCACAAAGACCATGGGAGACCACGAAAACGGCGATGGTGCTAGTGGCGGAGGTGGGGAAGATTACTACAAGAATCAAAATGCAGAGACATTCTGCACGATCTTCGTGTCTGGTCTGTCAGCTAAAACCACCAAGGACTCTATCAGAACACACTTCGGTCAATTTGGAAAAATCAAGAAATGCTTTGTTGTTAACACAATTACACCCAAAGTTTCCTACGCCATATTTTACAAGTCATCTCATGTGATGTATGTTCTGGGCAAACGACCACACACAATTGATGGGAACCAAGTGGACACAAAACGAGCTACACCGAAATTTCAACAAGCTGAGAGACAGGATGCAAATATCTCGACCAAACAATTGTTTGTTGATGGAATCAAGGATGACATGAGCGAAGTTATGATCATGGAGGAGTTCTCCAAATTCGGCAACGTGCAGAGCATCAGAGTCATTCGGGGCAAGGGGCTCTGCTTCATCACGTTTAATGATTATGATGCTGTGGATTGGTGCAGTTTGATTGGCAAGTTCAAGATCGCGGACAAATGGCTGAATGCCACGAAGGCAGGCAAATTACCTGACGGATGGACTGAGACCACGCCAATAGGAAATGTTATACATGTAGCTGGCAAAAGGTTTATTGCATTTAAAGTACCATTGAGCGAGAGATATTACTCAGAACTGACAGAGGACCTATGGTTCACTCCAGAAATGCTTATCCAAAACATTGCCGACAGAAATCAAACGCTAGGCCTAGTAATTGACCTGACCAATACTAATAGCTACTACAAGCCAGAACTATTAACAAGCCATGGAATCAAGTTCCACAAAATCTCCGTAAAGGGTCACGATAAAATTCCAACAAGTAACGATGTTAATGAGTTCATCACTGAAGTAGAATCCAGTGAAGATCCCAATCATTTGATAGGAGTCCACTGCACTCACGGTGTCAATAGAACAGGCTACATGGTGTGCCGGTATATGGTAAAGGGACTTAATAAAACGCCAGATGAAGCACTGGAAGCATTCGAAAATGGACGTGGGTATCCAGTCAAAGAAGACTACAAAAATGAATTGAGGAATCCGACCCAGACTCTGTAGGAGCATAAGAAATGAAAGGCAACGGGACAAAGGAGGCAGTTGACCATCAGAAAAACAGCTGTAGCAAGAATACTTAAGAACTTGAAACTCAACAATCAGTCATAAATATGCGAAGAAAGAAAATACAATACACAGAGACATTATAATTATCCATGGTTTCAAGACAGTTTTAAAAATGACAGTAACCAAAATCAAATACCCTTCATGCCTTAAAAGGAAAAAAAGGGACTTGAAGACCACCATGTTGGATCCGCTAGAGAAGAAAGGGCCAGGACCTGATGGTGATAATGAGACACCTAAAACAAATGTTGATCAATCCCCCAAACCAGGCAAAGAAACAACAGGAAAGTTTCAGAAGAAAGGAAACCCAAAACAAAATACACCTAAAAACACACCACAGATGAAAAAAAAAATGCTGATGGACTTTGTTTGTTTTTTGGCATGCTTTAATTTATGCAAGTGTCTTCTTATGCCGAAATTCCACGGTTTTTCATAATTTGTTGTCACGTATTGACTAGCGAATATGCTTTGTGAATATATTGAAATACTTAATATACATAACACTGTCGTTAAAGAAAGTGGTTGTTGTTGGACTATTCTTGTAGAAGGATTTCCCAAAATCAAAGACACTCAAAATCACAACACAGAATTTCGTGTAAGTCCTTATATCCAATAAACCAATCAGCATATATTCCATGAGGTATGTTCCTTACGAAACATATTTTGATATTTTTTATAAAGTAATACTGTATGTTACTCTATTAAATCGTCAATAGCCAATATTACACGTTCGTTGTGTCTGTATTTACGATTATATTGACAAATTATTAAGGAATGAAAATGGAAGCAGGTACCCTGTGCCATTCTGCGTAAGCTACATGTAATTCCCTACAATATATAATTCAGATCATTTGTAAGATACTGTACGCATTTCTTCGTTTACATTAATAGTTTGATTAATAATAAAAACTTTTCTTATGAAGAACATATTGTTGAAAGGGTATTGTTGTTTTCTCTTCAATCTGTTAAGCCTTTGTGTGGTTTTGTTTAGCTTAATCTATTTACAAGTACTTAAAATATCAAGAGCTGACCACTGTTTTACAAATATGATGTGATGGTCTGAATTATCTTTAATATCAAACGCAAACAATCAAGTTTCTCATGGGAACCCACGTTTGCACAAATGAATATATCATAATAATGCTGCAGGTGAGACTTTTAGATGTTGCATAACTTTATGAAACAGATCATATTTTTATAAAACTATCATAATTTGCATAAAAGTGTGAATAACATGTAGTGCATAATTGCGAACAAAATCTATGTTATTAACCCATAAAATCAGTGTTTCTTATAGCAATAGCCAAAATTGCGACGCAAGATGTGGTCTGGCCCCGTGTTCACAAAACTTTTTTTGCAATCGAAAATCGATTTTGCTTGTCATTGAAAATGGATTTCCATTGTAGTTGATAGGCAAAAATGAAAATCGATGTCAGTTAAAATCAATTTTCGATTGCAAAATAGTTTTGTGAACACAGGGCGGACACATCTAGCGTCGACATTTTGGCTATTGCTATAAGGTACACTGAGTGTATATGAATGTTTATGTTTTAACTTTATTTTACGAACTATTTTACGAAATTTCCGTTCATTTTCCTTTTATTTTGAGCGTTATAGGGGCTTTAAGTGATTTTATTTATGAATTTTGACATATAATAATTATACTAAAGCCCCATCAACCACAGGGGGCGGAAACGGTGTTGGGATAGTATAATATAGTGTGTTTAGACCAAAAAGTAAAAAAAAAAAAAAAAAAAAAAAAAAAAAAA
>VMBQ01009470.1:0-26151 GCA_007657795.1 Dreissena rostriformis
GCTCTCCGTAAATGGAGGAAATAAAGAATCTATCTATCTATCTAACTCGAAGCCAAACCGCCAAAATACTGCCGAGTTGTTGTAAAGTTTTTCCGAAAATACTCACCGGTGCATTTGGTGAATACATTTCCTTCTTTCAGAATCTAGACCTAGGCATTTCCTCGTCATATCCTACCACATGTGTCATCTTATCGAAGGCTTAGGTTTAATATAACTGTTCTATCGCTATGAATCAATATACCTAATAATCTTTAAAGACGCACCTTTACCATTAGCTATTATGTGCATTAATGTGAAACTCTTTAATATATCTTCTTACTGTGATAATTCTTTTTCAGGGGATAAGTGCAATCCTTAGTTTATATGGCAATTCTAGTATATAATCGTTGAAATGAAAATGAAATGCACCTTATGCTTGTGATAATTTTGGCGTGTTCTGTGAAAACTGGGCAAAATGCTTGTGCGTAAATTGTCATCCCAGATTAGCGTGTGCAGTCCGCACAGGCTAATCAGGGACGACAATTTCCGCTTTTATGGAATTTTTCGTTTAAATGATGTCTCTTCTTAGGGACAATCCAGTTTAGGCGGAAAGTGTCGTCCCGGATTAGCCTGTGCGGACTGCACAGGCTTATCTGGGATGACCCTTTACGCACAAGCATTTAGCCCAGTTTTCTCAGAACACGCCACAATTTAGATCATGTAGCAATTAGGTTGGACCCCTTTATTACATGAACTTGACATTCAAATGAGAACTGACAAAACATTTACAATGCACGGGAACGGGTATGTTGAATGTAAATATCTTGCATTAATGTGTATAATACATAGTGATTTTCTTGGGCACGTATATCCTATTGATATGGTAATGTAGTTTTTTGTTTTTATTTTAGTCTTTGTATTATATTTTTGTCCCAAACCTTATAACGACGAGAAATAATTTCCAAACGTCTCCTTTTAATTAGTTACAGCAATTTCTATGTTCGTGCGAACTACAACAACAACACAGTACAAATTCAACTTATCAAAATAAATACATATTAAAGCATAGAACTTTCTGAGCTCTTGAACGAAATTCTAAGAATCAGAATATCTTGTTGTAGTCCATAAATATTTCACGCGATGACACATGCAAGGCCGAATTAACCATGTTTGATTTACCGCTTTTGGAAAGCTGCCAAAGGACACGATAATATAAATCTTAAAGTATTAAACCGCAATACCTATTTATACTGTCAAGTTATGTCAAACGTACGGTGTTTAGTTGCACTGATATGAATCATAATCTTGTTTCATATTAAGTAAAGATTGGATTTCGAAGAGGTGCGGACATTGTTAAACCGCAAAGTTATTTTAGTATCACTCAAGGTTAAAAGCCATCAAGTAAAATGTGTTATTTCTAAAGATAATTGTAAGTATAAAATAATTATTGAGAATTTTTGAAACACAAGATAATGGCACATACTTCATCCCAACTCTACATATACGTTTACAATGAATATGATCAAATAGAACTAACTAGTTGAAAACATCGTATTGTTATTATTTTGTGACCAAATTAAAATATTTAACGCTAAACGTTCTATAACTAAAATACATGTTTGTAGTCAACATAATTATATAACGTAAAGGTGTATAATGGTGGATATGGGATCCATGGCACAACATACTATTATTGGTACATACAACAGTGTAAGTAAATTACTTTTAAAAGTGAAATATTCGTTGATAATTAGCATTACAATTATGTTTCTATTTAATCATTTAAACTAAGGAAATATAGTAGAATAGAAAACAACAATTCTTCATATTTTCTCCTTATGTATAAAGTGACGTCGGACAAACCGCTATTAACTGGTCGTATTAAAACATATTAGTAATGATTATGATATTTTTTTTTAATTATATTAAATCAAAACCTAGTTTGCGAAAATTTCAAAAACTCATTTGATAGTTTGTGAGGTGTTGATACAATTTAATGTGTTTGCAAAGTAAGTGCCACAAATAATATTTGCAAAATGATTAACTGAGAATGATCATTACTGCCCTTCGCTCACACCCATGAACAAAGAACATGTTGAAGCATGCGTCGAAAGACACTAGGACCCAAACGACAAACAGATTCAATCTACGTTAACTGCAAAGGACAAAATGTTCTGCATCTTTGATCTTTTACCTATACATTAATTTTGGAATCCATCTCACACATTTAGTATTAAAATATTGATGTATTACTCTTGAGTTAATACCGTTGCGCTTTCTTTTGCAATGTTTGTTCATTGTTCATCGATGTATTTTCTTAGGGACTTATGTTCCGTGTATGTTCAAACCGTTTATGTTGTATTTGTCTTCTACGTTATGAAGCCGGAAATCAAATAGATACAAATGTCTAAGGTAATGCACATTGTTCCCTAATTGTTGCATATAAACCAAGAAATTGCCTTTTGACAATTCAAATAGAAGTTTATGATTGAATTACATTTCAAATGTGTTTTCATCAAAACTAGTTATGGGATTAAGAGAAAGATGACATGCTTCCTATTACCAAGAATAACTTAAAAAGAGCATGCCCATAATTCCACTGTGGTTTATAGGTGGCATGACGCCACGACAAAGTAGTGTTTTAAATTATTTAAAAAACTGACAGTTAGAATAAATTACTTATATTATCTCTGAAATTAATTTGAACCATATACAAGATCAATTATATAACACGTTAACTATGTTAATACTTTAACGAATCATGCATATATGTCGTATATATCAAGAGATGACAGTATGTTATAATAAAAAGACAGTCATCAGTTAAACAATGAAAAATAATTAACTGGTATTTAGTGTGGTAAATAATTTGCAGTACAAACCAGTACTTAGAAACTATATGAGTGCTAACAGTTTTAGCTTTTAGCAAAATGGTTCTTGATTGAAACCTTAAAGACTGAAGTTTGTCAAAATCTGTCATTTTGGTCGGTTAACTACATGTATTCCAAAGTTTGGCACCAGTGAAGCTGAATGACTTCGTTTCTGATCCTTTAAGAGAATGAGTTTTTAAACCTACAATATTACACGAACCTTATTTGGATTTGTTACCAACTAATTTGCGTGTTCACTTTGTTAAATTAAGAATTTGTGTACACCCATGGATAATCTGAACAGGGAGGTATGCCCGAAATAATATACCGGTATCACTTACACGATCTGTCTGTCATTTAAAGACTTTATGTTATGAAAGGTTACTATATGCATATATTTCATTTGTGTTGAACTTAAATGTATTTGAAACGTGACATACTAACTTCCTTATTATATGCAGTTATAATTATGTAGAAGTCTAAATAAAATATCTGTTCTGTTTTTTCTGTTCTTTTACCTTGATGAGATTGAAACTTATCAAGGAATGCACAGTATCTGGAAAAAACAAACAAGAAATTATCTGGGGCCATCGTGAGTTTCAATCTTAAAATGTGACATGATTTGTGATATCAAACTTCTTTTGTTAGTCCAATAATAACAAAGTTATACCATGTATCAGACATCTATCTGTAGACGAACACTTCCGAAAATCCTACTGGAAATCAAACATATAGTATTTGTCTTTAAAATATGTGTCAACTTTTCATTAATAACCAAGTCCTGAATAGTTATACATGTTTTAGATAGAAACATGTTTGTAGTTACCAATAGACACTTTATCATTTTACTTTAACATTTGGGAAACAACTTTAGCTGACTTAATATCATCATGTTCAAAGCATTGTACCCGAGATACAGGTTGATGATATGAGTTTAGGAACCAGTAATAACTGACGACACATCTTTAAGGACTCTTGAAGGTATGCCATCCTCGCAAGTGGTTTGATTTATCTCAGAAACTAGTGAACATGTAAACCTCTTGGAAAATTATTTTTTCTTAACACAGAATGTAGAAAGCCGATTATGTGCGGGACTTTATGCCTCTCCTATATCCTCAAAATCTCGAATATTTATAGTGAAAAGCTGTTCAGTTACGACCAATGTCTCCAAAGGAAAAGATATTATTATGACATGACACAAAAGCAAGCCAGCGTGTTAAATTAACTTAAAATCAAACCCACTTAGATCTCCTGGAAGTCGTTAAGAATCATTCAGTGAATACTTAAAGACAAATCTACCTTTTGATAAATTAAAATTCTACATTTTCTAATACCCACTTCAAAACAGTCATCTTGCTTAATAAAATGTGAGCAATCCAATTAAAACAAATGAACGCATCTTAATCCGAATCCAGCACCGGTTAGTGTCACACAGCCAAATGGTCTCGTGGTAAAACCTACCGCCGGTGAAACAACTGACCAGTGTCAGTCTGATATGCCACCATAGCTCAGAGCACTGGTCTTGTAAACCAGGGGTCGTGAGTTCGATCCTCACTGGGAGCTAAAGGTGGAATCTTTTAATGTGCTGTCAGATTGTTATAATAACACAAATAAGTATGATTATTATTATTATTGCTATTATTAATAAAAAAAAAATAAGCGAACATTCTTTTAGGTTATATGTAGATCCTCACAACACATATATTAACTGAGTTATTGTTAAAATTTAATTAAAGTAATATTGAATGGTCTTTGATGATATGAATATAGTACTGTTTATTATAATACAGATTCACAATGAAAATAACTGCAGAGTTAGTACCTTCTTATATGATCATTTCATAATGCAGATCAAGAATATGTATTATAAAACAGTTCCATGGGGATAGAGCAAAACAGTTTTAGTGGATTGAACCCGCAAACCGCCGCTTACATTGAATAACAGTAAACTGCGTATAATTCATCACATAATTTGAAAAGGCTGGGAATACACATAATAACAAATAACAAGTTTGATTAATATTTCCATTTTAAAGAAAACATTAAAAAGTACACATAAACAACACAATCGATCTACCATATTCAGTTTGGCAAAGAAAGCAGCGATGCAGTATTAGCGGTATACTTATTTTACTGATACTAACATTAGTGGTATGTTTTGTTATGTATAAAGATTATCACAAAATGTAAAAGCCCTTCTTGTGAATCATCTGAACGCAAAACAACAATGCCTCCAATGAGGATTGAACTCACGACCCCTGGTTTACGAGACCAGTGCTCTACCACTGAGCTATAGAGGCACGATAAAAATGTACTTAAACCATACGCATGTTTTATGTATGTCCCTATTGAATCAATGATTGCAGATATAAGCTATGTTTAAAGGGTGTATTTACTGACCTATGGAGGCATATGTTTGCATATGCTCATATTAAACAAATACGAAAATCTGAAAACATATGCCTCTATAACTCATTGGTTAGATTGTTCTAATAAGGTCGAACATGCTGTAGCAAATCACATGTTGATAGCATCGCCACAATTCCTTCCAACTTCCAAGACCAGTTCAGTTGGGTGTTGAAGAATGTGTAGACCTCTATTATTCGCCTCGTTCTGAGCTGGAAGACAGAAAGAAACAAACACATTCTTAAACGGTGTTCACAGTTCACAAAGATATATAAACAACGGAAACAAACACGTTTTTAACAAGTTACGCAAGTTAAGCTAACATGCCCTTATACTTCTCATTAAACGTGACTGACTCATTATAATTTTCAAGTCATTGTAAGGAGTAGTTTTACTTTCCTATGAAACCGGAACAGTAAAATTGAAAAACGTACTGTTCTCAAATACCCAGGTATTTCTAAATTAGCATACAGTATACTCAAATAAAGATGAAATAACAAGCGTATACCATATTCAGCATTCACACATGAGTTTGCTATTGGGACCTAGAAACCTCAGCTGCTTACCGACATTAATCATGACCTGGAAAACGTCCAGAACCTTGTACACAGCAAAGTCGCAACGGAAACTGTGAAAAGTCTGTTTTTGTTTTGCGTTGGACATTACGTAAGTAATCTGTGGAAAACACAATTAATCTGCAGGCAACGATATTTTTATCGATTTTGATAGTATCTTTGTTCATTTCACCAATATATTGGTTGATTTAATATTGATTGACGCATTTATGGTGAACAACTAATAAGCAAATGTTCTAAAAGATTTTAAAATGCATAGACGTGTAATCTGTGAGCCATTTTCGACTCGATAGAAAAAGGTTCCGCTTACACTTTGAGCTTTAACAATATAGATAATATTTCAGGGTTTCAAAAAACGCCCATCGTGTCAAAAAAAAAGCAAAACGAATGAATGTTCGCGCAGCAGGAGTTCATTCTTAAAAGGTCAACAATAAAAGACGTGCTGATTGAAATACTTTGGAAAGATCACGATATAATACATGCGTTACTTTCTGCGGCGCCGCATTGAGTTCTTGTGACCACTGTATACTGCATCCTGGTACGACGATGACTTAGTAGGTTGTGATGTATAGGAGGCTATTCCACAGATTGTGAGTTTCATGTGACACAAATTAGTAATGTGTATTGTATGTAAATATATGGGGAAGCTATAGTTATAAGAAATGCGATCCTATATTATTCTGTTTAATAAATTGCATAACTCTCTCGCTAGATCTTACGTGCTTTTGCCATTGATAGTGTTTATTTGTGTTTGTATCCTTAATTTACTATATTTTTATGTTATATAAGGTTATGTTGTTATACGTATTAACTCAACATAAAATAATGTGCATATGTAACTCTGAATAAACTGTTTGTCTGCCTGCTTGTATCTCTTATCTGCAATTTCTAGGTTATGAAGCCTGTGTGTTACAACAGACACAAAATCAAAAATGCATAAGCATTAAGCAATACGAAAGTCATTTTTTCTTAATCAATCTGCAAAACATATAAAAGCTCTGGTTGAAAATATATTAAAATGTATGTAAAATAAACAGAGACTATTAAACGTATTTTTCCGACCCTGGCCTTTTTTTGCTGAGCATGAGTTTCAAAACATATGTACATATATAAATAAACTTATTTTCAGAAAACTAAACATATCATAATAGCTTACGCGGTTTATACTGCCCTTCGCAAGTGTCTTCTTGAAAAGACGTTATTATTAAACGATAAGGATTTTTAAACTTAAGGGATAATGCGCATTAACAAGACCCACATTTACATTGATATTTGACTAATTAAAAATAACAACTGTAGAAATAATATTAAACTTTAATACACCATATACACCATATTAAGCGAACGATGTGTTAAATTGTTGTTATTTAATGGTGAACCGTTTTTGAATTGTTAGTTTCTCATAAATACGTTTATGAAGATGTAAGGTAGGATCCCTTAAAATAAGATAATTCATTCAATGCGCACATAATCTGAGTTATATAAGCAACCTAAAGCATATAAACTACAAATAAATTTGTGCTTAACCATAAACGCGTTTGAACATCGATATGTAATCCAATATGTCTCATAATGCGACATTGTCATTCACAATGTCAACAATGTTTAACCTTCTTTCAAAGCATAAACATACGCTTTGAAAGAAATGCCTGATTTATGGGGTTTCCAATTATTTCGTCAAATGGCATTCGTTTTGGCGCCAACAATTAACATGTCATTTAAACTTGACGCACGTTTAGATGGCTGATGGCATTTTTTTGCTCTTGATATTTTCACAGAGAAAATGTGAGTGTTCACTTGAATACCGTAAATCTCATCGTAGTATTAATTTGGAAATGACAACTATAAATTTGGGTTCTTACACTAAATTCTGTAACCAGAAATAAACGAAAACGGGAAAAACCCGACGAGTTTGCTGTTTAACTCAGCCAGCATATTAGTTGTATAGCTTTAAACCTTAAGCACAGGTTGATCACGAAAAACGTACACAAATATAAAACTGGGCATACAAGTGTTATATGATGTAAAAATGCTTCGCATGTTAATTGCTCTTATATCAAAGTGACACGCTTATACTGTTTTACAGTGTGCACAAATCATGCAGCGTGAAACAAATTTCTTCTTGTTTACAGGAAATATATCAAGATAGCTTTCATAGGTAAAGGTAGAGTTTTATAATGAGCGCAATCCGTTAAAACAGAACTACGTTGAAATCAACCTAGCAAGTTTTGAATACAATTTCTTATTACTCACTCCTTAGCTACAAAAGGAAAACAACTTCATATATGTTCATGATTTTAAAATACCTCTGAGAACCCAAAATTATCTTAAATTGTCTTTACACAGGATACCCAGTTATAATGACCTAATTTACAATCGTCTAAAGCCCTAAGATACAAAATTAAAATGATTATATTATCGCTTTGAGATACCCTTCACAAATACGATATGATTCGCATAAACATGGCTAGCATGCGGAGTAACTCCGAAGTTGTTCATTTTATTTATTCAGGTATTGGGACAGCAGTAAAGGACAGTCACTGAACATTTCCCGATTTTATCATTAGTTGTTTTCGGTTAAAAAGGAATTAGGAAATTGTCTTGTTATAAGTACCGGCAAATGAACCTTTTTATTATCTTCTTCTGATTGTGAAACTTACTTTCGTAACAGCATTAGTTTTGAAGTAATAAATAACTGCCTGGTTAAAGATCGATTCTATGAAAAGTGCAATAAAGGATGAGCTCATACATTTCACTGACTTAATTTCTTACCTTGTTCACACAGTTGTCTTCGGTTATTATTATCATATTTTAGGCTTCTAATCTTAATTGCGCACTCTTATATGGTCCAATAATTTTGCAGTGATGCATATATAATTTGAACTGTGCTTGTAAGTACCGATTTGAAGAGTACGCAGAAAATATATTTACTGCGTTAACAACGTAAACGCAATTATAACACTTACATTTAAATCTTTAAAGAGCTTTTGAATTCAAACATGTTTACCCAAAATTCCATGGATTGTTTCTGATCACACGTCATGCCAATAAAAAACAAAGTTAATGTATTTTTTGTTATTTGCGCTAAATGCCCAAACATTCGAAAGTACGAAAGGTTGATGGTTAATAAAACAGACGTGCTATTTGTATACCGTGTTTACTGATATCAACGCCTTGCATTTACCAAAAACAAGGTCATTGCTAAACACCGTGGTTCCAATCTAAAGAATGTGATGATTGCGGTTTCACAAGCGCCCTGTTTTATTCTGGGTCATTATTACAATTTTAGTCTGAACTGGAAAACCTGTCAAGAGCAGCTACAGAAATGTTTACGCTTTTATTATATGTCATTTCTGGTCAACACGCAGTTGATTCACTGTCTACTAAAGTAATTATAAATGTACGTATCTACTATACACTATAAATTGTAAATTTATGTTCGTAGGGACATTAACTTTGAAGCAATAAATTATTTCCTGATTTAAGATCGATTTAATGACCTTGCACTAAAGATTTATCTTATAAATTGCTCTGTCGTTATCTCGTTCTTTGTTCAGTTTGTTCTTTGTTGTGTGGCCTCGATCATTGCAATGTTTAATGATGCAAATAATAAATGCGCTATAATATGTCATAATCAATTTGCGATGTTGCATATCTTTTTGGAACTAAACTAAATGTTTCAATACCGATTTATCATAGGTCACAGAGTACATAATAATTACTATGCAACAGCGAAGAACGAACCAATTGACTGGCTTTTTAATCAAGATGTAAAACTGTAAACACAAAAAAATCGTCTGGTCGTATAACACGATCATTTATACTCATGTTCTAATCAATGAATGTGTTAATTATTGCCAAGGAAATTTTTTTTTTTTTTTTTTATTCTGGCTTAGTGACAAAACTTGCGAAAGTACGAAAGCTCATGATTTGTGAACCATGCGTGATATATTAAGTCTCGCACACACCAGAAACAAGGTCATTGATAAACACCCTGAAGGTGGGTTTATGTTCCTCTAATTGTAGATGAGAACGTTAGACAAGTTCATAAAGTGTACACTATGGAAACGCCTTCCTCGGTTTCGATAAGAAATACATCCGCAAACTGCCAAACTCAAGGTCATTGATAATTTGCCTGCATATGTGAAACCAGTCGCTATAGACGCCTAAGATATCAAAGTGCTGAAGGCACTTAATTTGTTCGCTATTGCATAATCTTAGAAGCAACTCAGTTTTCAAACTAATGTTATAGCTTTTTATATCGCAAGTTTGAAATGAACACAACCCATTAAAATTCTAAAGAGTGTGTCTTAAAGCACAGGGAGAGATGTGTGTGACTGTTTATCCTCATAATTATGTTATAGAGATAACTTAGACAATATAACAACAATATGTCTTTTTATTCACAATTGGTCGCTGCACTGGCAACCATCTTCAGAATTGTGGTTGCCTTGCATAAGAATAACAAGCCTATAATCATGTACATGTCGTGATATGTGTATCTAATACTTTATCTATTTTCTTAAAATTATTGAGAAACAATTTTGCCCACATGACAGACTTTTAATGCAGCATTAAGCCCCGTTTTCCCTGAAAGCAGCCAATATGTACAGATTTCAATGATAAACTTACCAATGTCATCGCACAAGCTGTTATAAACTCTAGACTGGAGAATATGTTCCACAGGCTCTTTAACCTATTGTTTACATAATTACAGGCTGTCGTCTGCTACAGTGTACTGGAGTTATCCACACAGGCAGTCATGGGTTACGGGCCCTACTGTAGCTAAGGCATTGTGATTTCCAAAATAGCGTCTGCATTATTTGTGAGCTTTGCTCACAAATAAAAACTAACTAATTAATGATAACATACATATGCGGATGGAACAAATAATAGTTTTAACAATCTCGTGACATTCTGAAACGTTACATATTATATTCTGACAAACAAACTCTAGTAAGGTGTACTACAATTTATTACAAAAAGTATGCTGTCCATACTTAAGCAACTACAAAAAAGCAAAGCAAAAAAATTGAAAAAAAAACAAAAAAGAGTGGTTTAGTGAGTGTTCTTCATTTTTATAAACGTCAAATTGAATGCTGAAACAATAAAAGTGATCTTTAATACATTGCTGAAGAATGTACAAGATGAGTTATATAGCCAATAGGTGCTTTGAAACGATTTTTTCACTGCACGATGAAATGTTACATTCATTCTACTTTCCGAAAATGATGTATAAGGTGATAACAAGAACGTGAACATAGCAGGGAATTCCCCCTTTTGTACCCAATACTACCTGGTTTAAACATTATATCTAAAAGCTCTGTATGTTACAGCGTAGTTTAAATATAACCTGTCGAGTTAAAAGTCGCTGTTTATTTCGCAATATAACCTTTAATTATCGTGTGCAATTTGTTAAAGGATATAGTTTTGTGCGCACCAGCTTTTTGGCTGCCGAAATTGATGTATGTATATTTAGCCATTTGAAATCTTAGTTTTTCCATGTTTTTTTTCAATTTTGACTCGAGCGTTTTAATTAATAATATTGCAATTTAAGATACTATTCATTATAGTAGATAAATTTGAAAACTCCATTTGTGAAGGTAATACTTGCAAACGCTTGTACTGAAATAATAATAAGGTGTTGTTTTGTTTTAAACGTTAATGTTGGAATTTATTATTGATTAATTTTCGCTGCTTATCTTTCAAATGGGCTTAGTTTCTGATTGCATATGTCCACTTTCGAACTTCATCGATCAAATAATTTTGAGCAGTGTTTGACATATTAAGTTAATTTAAGTGAAACGCATGTTATATTATAGACACACTTTTGGTCTTGATATTATATCTGCATGTCTGTGTGGAATTGGAACGTCCAGTTACGTCGTTTATTGAATAATAATACATTCTGATCACTCAAAATTGATATTATATTCTGTATTGTTATACGTGTGACTATTTATCAGTTAAGGTTCTTGTACTGTGCACGTGTTTTTTTTTAATTTAAGTGTTCTATATTGATTGCTTTATATCGATGATGCGCACATTATTTCGATTCTAACACTTTTTTTTTTATGAACGAAAACTATGTTTTACCATCCTGTTCTCAGTTTGAGGAGGAAAACAGTTGACATAGAAACAAAAATCACAAATAACAGATGTTTTGATCTATGAAATGTAATCTCAGTCGTAACTGGGTTAAACATAATTATCTCCGTGGTTGCTAAACACATATACAAATACACGTACGCACGCACACACACGAATTAACGCACGATTGAATATTTATTCGTTGAAATCGCTATTTATCGATACCAAGAACTTAGTGACAAGTGTGTCCGTTATTCAGGTTATCGACCGGGTTATGAAAGTACATTCATCTAGATAGTTTATGTTAATCATTATTGTCGGTATGTCAGGTTATGACAACAATGAACGATAAATACATGGATAGCCCACATGTATGTTTTAAATGGAAGAAATCTTCCGGTATGTTTTCTATTTTACAGCATTACTTTCCCCTGTGATTTGTATGAATCATATTGTGCATTAATTTGTTTTGTATCGGTTCAAAAAAAATCTCATAAATTGCGAAATCGTATAACATGATTATTGTAATGATCTTTCTGTATAAGAGAACATTTTTAAATGTGGGCTCAGCTTTAGTATACTTTTTTTAATATAAACATAGTGTTATGCCGACTAGACATTTTACCTTTTTTACATTAATTGAGTTCACAGATTCATAAACGAAAATATAGGTTAAAAGTGACTCAAGTTTTCATATCGAATAACCTAGTGAAAAAAACAAAATTGTCTGATTTTCCTCTTTTCGATTATTTATTGTTACGCAACTCTTAAATTCCGTTTAGAACCCACATATAAAACTTAAACTTGCATTTCCAAAACTGACATTACCGTGACAGCAATGGTATATAAGTATATGCTCAAGTCATATTTTCAGTGAGAAATTGTTAAGTACACTAATTACCGAAACTTATTTACACGTGAAGTTTAAATAACATCTTTAGTCTTGCCTCCAAAACGAATACACGTTGACGAAAGAAAAGAAGCAAAACATGTTCAAACTCTTAGAAGCAGTGGTTAAATTGCGGTGTAAAAGAGATATAAGAAGGTGCTAGTGTTATCAATGTGCATATCAATGTCACAAAAAATGAATATTAGATATATAATATTAATCTCGCACATACGTTTATTCAAATTATTTGGAGTTTCATGGTTCTTGTTGCTTATTGAGCCTCAATCATGTGTACACCGAATGAAATACAGTAAAGGAACACGTCAATACATATGCAAACAAGTATTCATCAGGAAACTCTAAATTTAAAACCTGTCAGGTACAAAAAAGCTAACAGTTCGTTTGTGTTATATGATTAATAAAATATATACCGTCTTTATTTTCAATAATTCAAATGTCACTGCAAATTTGGTACTTGTTTAAAGCGCAGTGTACCTTTAATTGTTGCAACAAAATCCTTCTCGTTTAATTACTCTGCCGTATCTGTTAGACGCTTGTCGAGTGCGGTTCATAAACCACTTACGCATCGAGGCACGTTGTTTATTATCTGGGTCTGTTTTTTGGAAACCACAGCTCAACACAAATTGGTCAAGGTCGGAAATACTATTCTGAAGAGCGCTTCTGTATTTCGTCTGCATTTAATATGTTTTCGTTAAGCGCCCATGCAATTTTTTAAGTTGTTACGAATGTGAAATTGTCTCCGATTGCTTATAACTGTTTGGCGGTTTTGTATGTTATGTTGTTTGTTGTAAAGGCGATTGGTTATTTGTCCAATAAATACGACCAACGTTAAAAGACAATTTTAAGTTTATGATGCGATTGTGTATTGTACAAGACCATTGAATTTTATTTATCATATCTATTAAAAGGTCCATTAACAGAACATCGACTGCTATACAATCCATAAAAAAGCCCTGATAATTTATTCTGAATAATATGCACACGTTTTGTTAAATCTTCACATTTTCGTGAATTAAGCGATATAAGGAAAATCTGGCAAACAGGAAATTTAGTATGGTTAAGCATACTACATTTCCGGTTTTATAAGATACTAGGTTAATCTGATGGATTGACCTCTCCCTGAACCAGTTCAAATTGAAAAGACCGAGGCTCGAAGGACGGGATTTACCCTTTTGTATTCCCTTATGAAACCGGATGATACAAGCTTACAGTAATTCTCGTCATGGAAAGAGAATTAAACATGAATGCCCTACTGTTAAAACGAGCTCAAAGAACAAGCTATCATATTGGAGGAATACAGAGTATAAGAAGTGTATTTGATTTGGATTGTTGTATTTATACGTTATCTTCATCTGTGGACTCTCCCATCCTTCTAAATTGGATCAATTTATTTCCAAAATTAGGGATGTCTGGTATATTTGTTTCTATATTTATAATATTTTTTACAGAAATTCCTTTAAGCAAACAGCGCAGACCCTGATGAGACGCCGCATCATGCGGCGTCTCTTAGGGTCTACGCTGTTTACCAAGGCCTTTTTTCTAGACGCTAGGCATAAATGGGTTGATACGAAAGTTTAAGCTTGCTATTTATACTGAAATACATGAACATCTGGTAGTAAATACATTAAGCGAGTTCACGGCAATCAACTTTATATGGAGCTCAAAACGAGCCTCGCATGTTATTTAAGAAATGCCATTCAATCATATCCGCTGGGAGCGAGATCTAGGCCGTGACAAGAAGCAGTTATATCCACCGGTCATGAACTACCAATAAGCGCACCTTATAGTTAGGAGGTGCATAGAGAAAACGTCCAAGTAAATTATATACATATAAGCAACAATCCATCTCATGTCGTTTTTGTTCTTCTAAATTACAGATTTTACCAAAGGTTAAGAAGTATGACTACGTGACATCAATATAACAATTATAGTCAACCAACGGCACAGAGTGTTTCCCCTTCAATATCACTATTATGGAGGAATTAAAGCAATGACATGCAACGCGACCAAACGACGTCGACATGAAAGCGATGTGTCGGGGACATCAGGCCTGTCTACACAAACACAGCTGACAGACCTTTCCGGATCATCGCATAATGATAACAACGTCTTTAATCTGAGACGTAATAGTGACAAATCTGACACTAACAGCACCGTGAAAATTGATTCGGCAGTGCCGGAAATACCAAGTAATTTTAAATTTAACACTCATAATAGAGAAAAAATAGCTGCTACAAGAAAAGGATCCGCTCAACGAGTATCGTTTGGTATTGATGACGGTGATTTGGAAAATATAGACGTGAACGAACCTTACGGACAATTTAAAAACAGTGGTAGAATATGTGATTTTCCGCACACAAGACCGAATCCGAGGCCGAGACATAACTCTGAAAACAGTGAGAATACAGTTAAATATACTGGTCACAATCAACCACTTCATCATAGTGTGAGTATGCCATACACACAACATGCGATGGACTGCAATTGTGCACCGTGCTTTGATAGGAAACAATACATTGCTAGAGAGCTCCTGCAAAGTATGGGTCCAGACCTTACAAACCGAAAGTCTCCCAGCATGCAATCATTACCAGACATACAAAATAATGGAATTCCCCTTCAATATCCTGCTTTTAACCACATGCGAATGTCTAACACTAGTGTTACTATGAATGAGAAACGTGATGGGACATATCGACATTCAGTGTGTACAAATCCTGGTCAGCATAACCCAAGGAGTCTTCACTTTGGAACTCTAGAGACCATCCAAGGCGGGAATACCCCGTCTTCAACTTTAGACTATAGACCGTTGCCTCAAATGCCTGGTGTTGACCAACCCGTCAAAAGTTGTAGCGAAGCAAGCTACGAAATGGTGAAAAGTAAAAGTTCCCAACCGCTTATAGACTCACCAGTCTCCAGCAAGCACTCATCAGAATCCAGCAGGTCTGAGAAGTTTTGTATCTGTAACAAGGTCACGGTCCTGGTAATTCTGAACATTGTGTTGATATTGGTGATCGTGTCAGCGGTACCTGTTTATGTATTTGTATTGGTTGGAGGTCAAACCGTATCAGAACCGGGGCCAACGGGTATGCTAGTCCAACAACAGACACAACAAATGAACAAAACTTGCGTCAGTTGCAGCGTTCTAGACAAGTTTGATAATCACGAGAAGCTTGGAATGGAAAAACGAGCTGGCGACCTTTGTTGTCTTAAAGCTGATACCAATCTGGTGGACTTCATAATAAAGGTACGTTTGGTTGAAATGACATTAGGTTATATTTTAATCGAATGTATGCAGAAAACATGCAAGAAGGGTTTACTTTTTGCGAGCACAATGTCAAATTCGACCATAATATTGCTCGTATTCTCACATATTTTAATCATCAAAACGATCTCGTGTGTAATGGACAAATATTTTTCATCTATTTTAGATGAGAGGGGACTCGCCAACTTATATTAGAGGTATAAATGCATTGTGTCATGTTGTTGCTAGCCCAACCACTTTAATAGTTCCCAATGCCATAAAAAAGTCTGAATTTAAATATTTGCAAAACAAATCCAAAGCTGCGATGCTTAGTATAGCGCATGTTTTCTTTAACTTATTTTGTTTAAAAAAAGCAAATAAATGGAAAGTAGCATCTGTTATGTTTGATGTACATATGCATGCATTGTTTTGCCTTTGCTAACAAACAATTTTGTCACACTTTTTATGATCGTCTGTCCAGGGTACGTGTTGTCGGTGAAACATCGTATCATACACTTCATCGTATGATTTCAACTTATGGTCTTCTTTTTACAACAACTTCATCATTCAATTGTTTTAAACAATAAAGCATCTTTTTTGTTAGACGTGGAAACAATACACGCGTTAGTTCAACTACATGAATAGCTTCAGTGACCATTTAGCTTAACTGGTTTTAATTGGCAGTCTTGATTGGTGAATAAGTCAATGTGTTTCTTATTCCAAGGAGCATCGTGACGGAAATGTAATATTTCAAACCTAAAATAGAATTAACTGTGTACAATTTAAATTTAAAAAATGTGGGTTTTATGAACGAACAAAATAACAAGTTTTTTTCTTTCCAGCTGAAGATGATGAGATATATTACGGTCGTCCAATTCTTCAACTCAAGTCTATGGGCTTAGGTATAAAAGTGCTCCTTTATGTACGCCTTATTTAAGAGATTAAAATTTAGATAAAACTTGATTTAATTTATATAAATATCGCGGTCGAACACGAGTGTTTTAAATTTAAATATTAAATTTGTCCTTAAACGACGTTTTTTTGAAAGTTTTGTTTAATAATAATAAACATTTTCCGGTGAATGCTTAAAACAGGTGGTCATTTTAACAATGATGATTTCGAAATCTCGTTCGTATTATTAACACAAAATTGTCGAGAGGCGTCTAAATATAATTCATTTTATCTAATCAGAACAGCGTAAAGTACACTGGGACCCACGTGGAATCACTCGAGGCGGCATGGAATTAAAAGACAGCCACAAAATCGAGTTTAGCAGAACTGGATACTATTTCGTCTCAACTGAACTCGCGTTTAAGCCAAATAGCAAAGGGATTCTTCAGGCTGAATTTACTGCATTTGTCAATCCGAATAAAGGTAACTCTTCAGATAAGCCGTTGCGATCAAAAAGCGAGACGCTGACGAATCAACCGAAAGATAGTAGGTACGTAAGTGAATGTAACTTCGTAGACGTTTTCTCGAATGGAAGCCATCTTTATGTTAAACTTGATCACGTGGAAGGACTGCAGGAAGAGGATGGACAAATAATGATTTTCTTTCTGGGGAATTAGTTTGCTCATGCAGTTCTGTGATTCTATTATGACTACGTTGCACCTGTGCGCGAACGATAGTCAAAGCGTTACCAGTAGTTGATAAGTGCCTACAAAACTACATGTTGATGGCGTAGTTATTGGTGTCAGTTCAATAGATGAGGATTACCGTCTATCCGTAACCAAAAAGAATTTCAAGTTACATAAACAAATATACATTTGTTTATCTAGATCTAATGCTGACCTCACTTAAAACTACCAAACGCGCATACGCTGTAGAGTAATTTTGGTCAGTTTTATATTCCATGGACGTTGTGAAATGAAACTCAGGCTCGTTTGAGCAGAAGCTGTATAACTCTTTTATTCATATGTAGTGTACGGGTTAATAATTGCGTGTCCTTGAAGTGTGGTGAGACGTACAGATCACACATACGGAACATGTGTCAGAAAAAGTTAATAAATGGTGCGTTAATATCTGAAGGTTTTACCACGTGATCCATGGGTTGCGTTAGACTGCCCGGTGTTAGTTTTAGATTATGTTGTTCTTATAAAAAGGAAGGTGTACTATATAAACTGCCTAATAAATATACAACTGTATATATTTGTTATAATGAATAAGCAGTGTTCTAACATTAAATGGATCTAAAATTTCGGTATTGTTTTTAAACATAGGCCCTACTGACATGATCAATGTCAGATTTGTTTAAAAGATAAGACGTAGTACAATTATTTTAATTGTAAATTTTGAAAGCATATAGACGAAAATGTATTGATTGAAATTTGTATACATATATCCACTTGTATCTTTATGCATACATATTCATTGTATGTGTTCTTGCATTTGTTATGTTCCAATATTTCAGTTGAGTAGATGGTTAGTAATGAGATGTACAACATGATTAAAACAATTTGTATTTCTTTTTTAATGGAAACTGTGATGTGCCAGTGTAGCAAGCGTTAATCAGATAATTTGTTTTGTTCACAGTTGCTAAAAACCAAAGAATACTTTTACTCATCAATTTATTCAGGTTTAGTTTCAGTTCTATTTGCTCAAATGTTAGTCCGTTGCAATGTTTGTAAAGCGTTCCAATGTCTGCATTAGATGTATGTTTTATATTTGTGGCGTGTTCTGAGAAAACTGGGCAAAATGCTTGTGCGTAAATTGTCATCCCAGATTAGCCTGTGCAGTCCGCACAGTTTTGCACCATATAGACTGGTTTTGATCAAAAGCGCATAAAAGTTGGTAAATGTTTGACAATTATAAGAACATAATATTTCTCTGAGAAGTCGATGTCATTCAATTCTATCGATTAAGGTATAATTAAGCACTTACATGTTACTGTAAAGAATCATTAAACGTATTCCTGATCCAATTGCTTTTTGATAAGACATTAAGTGATACATTGCCTAATAACGACATGTAAATGGGTTTGGTGTCCGCATAGCGATCAAGAGCCCCCAGGTTAGATCCCTACTCTGGGTGGGGGAGGGTCATTTTTGTGATCTTATCTTAAGACATAAAGTAAAAATGACCTAAGGGTCTCTCAATGAATAGAAGGCTTTTTAGGAAATCGTGCTTCTATCATCAAGTGAGCTAAAAACGATACGAATGAATCCTTGTTTTAAGATTGTGTTTAAGAAATACATTGAGTAATAAGTTTGTTAACCACAAATTGTTAAAAACTGACTAACTTTTGTTATTGTTGTTATGTTATTTATATTTTTTGCCTTTTAATGAGAAACCAAGCAATATGGATTGTGTATTGCAATGATCTCATGTATTGTATAATGCAGTTCATTTTATTGTCAAAAGTTTAATTTGCAGAGTAATATGATTGCGGTCATAACTCGCAGAGTTGTTTAATAATTAACACGTATACATTATTATAAATACTATAAATATAGTTTGTAATTGTGTTTGATCAACCGGTACTGTTTAGGTCATTAACACATGTGAAAAAAAATACTGCTTTCTGGAACATAACTATTGCAAAAGTATAATAAAGGTCTACTTAATGGATTAAAATAACCTTTAACCTATAAAAACACACAACAAAGATGCATTATGGTTGAAACATATAGCTATTCAAACATAACATAGGTTTTACCAAATGAGTTGTTTAAATATGCATTAATATATATTTTATTAGTGAAACCAAATAATCAGGAGAAATGCCACACCTGAAATGAAAGGCATTCCGTGTTAACTTGTGTAGTTGAATAAGTTTGTATCAATGTATTTATGTTCTATAACATGAATTATGTATGTTTTGATATTTTATATCAGTGTATACATAACGTACTTTTTGATTAGAACACTGATGTGTCCATACGTACACTCCATTTATAAATGGAATGTAAATGATAAAAATGGCATGTGTTTCGATTTTGACTTATTGTATTCAGAACATATACTTTGATGTATAAACACGATGACTTATATCAAAATAGCCCTAACAATCATGTTGGCTATTCGTATTTATATTGGTCAATTCTTGAAACTATGTTTATTTTTATAATAAACAACTATAAAATGCAAATATTAAAACAATACTTAAATCGTACTGATAACGCATATACATGTAAATGCAAGTCATGGGCTTCTATTATTTGGTTGTGTACTCATTATTCTTTTACATGAGTTTTTACTTGAACTGTAATTTTAATATGTATATATGTTGTTGGTTTACTTTTATTTGCAACGCATTACTATGTGTGTATCCATATGAAAATATTAATTACAATTTGAAAAGCTATAATTGTTACTTGTAAAAAAGGTGTATATATTACATTTAAAAATAAACAATAAGTATTGAATAGTGTCTGTATTTACTTTGTACCAAGATGGACTTGCATTGGAGAGTTTTTAAGGTTATATGTACTTTTAATATGGATATTATTCAAATTGTACAACTAAGTATTACCATTGTTAATAATTAAAACACACATTGAAATTTAATTTATCAAAAGATACAGGTGTCTTCAGGGTTCCACTGAATGACTCCCAAATACTTCGCATGAGATCAAAGTGGTTTTCAAATTCCAAGTAAACACGGTGGCTTTTTATGTGCCATGTCATATTTGTTTTATCGGCCCCGGGGGGAGGGGGCATTAGTCGTAGCTGAACAGCCTTTAACTATAAATATTCGAGATCTTGCAGAATGTTCAATCATTATTGTGTACTTTCGAGTCTCTTGAGCGAAAACAACTTTGAACTTATGACATTCAACGGAGAGAAATATTTAAACTAATTTGCTGTTCTACTAAGTCCTCACCTCTTCGAGATTCAGTATAAACCTCTGTATTAATTGAATATGAGACAAGATTGTGAATAATAAATTCGGACATACGAAACGGTTTGACATAATTTTACAGTATAAATATGCTTGAGGGTTTAATATTTAGGCAATCAATTAGCGGTAATTAAAACTGTGTTCGTTCGGCTTCGCATGTGTCATAGCGTGAGTCATTTATGGCAGTCAAGGAGGTATTCTTCTGCCTGGGCATAAGCACTGTCGAGAGCACATGATTGTCTCTGGTCCAAGCAGTGAACTTGATTATCGAACACCGTGAATTAATACTATGTGCATTGATTTTCGGTGAGTTTTAACAGACAGACAGAATGTTTTATTGACGTAAACTTTACAGTTTTTTGCCATTTACAAAATAGTTATACATATCGAATAATGTCAACGTGAGTACAAATACAAATAGTTAAATTTCATATTGATCGCGTAAAGATTATATACATACATACATGAATTTAATTAATAAGTTATATACATAAGAAACAACAAAAAAATAATATAATATAGAATTCGTGTTTTTCTAGATTAACATATACAAATGATGAATACAATAATTTTGTTATTACATTTCTAAAAAATATTGGAGGATGAATACCATGCACATAGTGCAATTATTTAGACGTTATACAAAACAAGTTGATATGAAAAAAAACTATTAGATGAAGAAAACTTAGTTAGCTTACATTTTAACAACTTCTCAAGATAAGTAAAATTGGAGCATGCGTTAAGGCTATACATGAAATTATTTGAAATATACTTAACTGTACAACATAGATAATTACAAAAAAAAGAAAAAAGTAATTGTTCAAAAATTGATTTTTGTTTTACAATTTACAAAATATGCAACAATAATATTTAAGATATGCTAGGCTAACACATACAGATGATGAAAAATGTGAATGTTATCAGAACTTTTACTGAAGAATGCGGAGGATGGACCTAGAACGCTTATTTAACGTTAAAAAAGACGAGTTTATTTACCCAGCTATTAGATGAAGGAAAAGTAATTTGTTAATATTTGAATATCCAGGGTTAGTTAGCTAGGTGTGACTGCATTAAGGCTCTACATATGAACATGCTCAGGTTCCTTACTTGTGTTTTGTTTGAAGTACCCATTAGTTCAACAAATTTAAACATACTTGGTCTTTTATAATAGTAGGCTTTAATTAGTTCTTTTCTCAGTGAATTGAAGGCTGGGCATATCATGATAAAATGGTACTCGTCTTCAATATCTCTGACTTGACATTTTGCGCATAATCGCTGCGATCTTTCTATATTGTTATGTCTACCTGTTTCGATTGCTAATTTGAGCGACGATAATCGTAATTTGGAAAGACATATTCGCAATTTGTTTTGCAAATAATCAAGATATGGTTCGAACTCAAAGGTGCATTTAAATAATTTGTATGTCATTAATGAGTTGCTTGTATTAATCGAATTATACCAGGATTGCTTAAACACGTCTAAAACAGTTGACTTAAATACAATATGGAAGATATCGAGATTAACAGAAGAGGGATTGTGCCATACGTATGAAAATCCGTAGGTATCCAATAACTTCTTCACATTTAAAGCCCAATTAACTTTACATAATTTCATACTTTTGAAACGTTCATATAATTTTGATAGGATTATGTTATTTGAATGGATAAGTTTACACCAGTATTTTATTATACGAACGTTTCTGTTAATGTAAAGTGGATACCTTCCTAGTTCTCTATATACACCCATGCTGCTGCTAGATGCTTTGATACCTAGGAGCCTTTTACAAAATTTTAGATGTATACGTTCTAATTCGATAAACTTATCAAATCCCCATATTTCGCAACCGTAATTTAAGGTCGCACCCACGAATGCGTCAAAAAGTTGAAAAGCAATACTGGGTTTAATGTCAAGGTTTTTTAAATTAATCATTAAAGTTTTAATTTAAGTTTTGACCTATGCATTATACAGCGGACATTTCAAAATGCATTCACACTGTCTGTAGGGTGAGATCAGAAAAATGAAGTGACTAAGATTGCAAATGCTGATTTATTCAATTCCATTTATAAAAATTGCCAACATTCGTAAAACTTTCTCGTATATATGTTTCGTTATTTCCCGATTTATAGAAATACATTATTATTCACAGAGAAATATTCATCTATTTCTATAGCATTAGTTTCCTAATAATATAAGATTTTTTATTTCAATTTCAAGTGCATCAACATGTACAAAGTATCCACACTCATTGTCATCAAGTGTGAATTCTCGTTTTCATAAGGTGCATGTCAGTTTCCGCATGTGTACATTCTCATTTCAAAAGTTCAGAAAACATTCCTCTATTTGATATCGAACCTATAATTCCACGAGATTCCATTCTCCATAAATCGAATATATATCTTATCAAAATCACACACAATAAATAAACACAGCCGTCTACAAAACGATTAAGTATGGGAAGTGCGTATTATGAGATCCCAGTCGTAAATTATTACTGAGTCTTGTGGGTTACATAACATTTATAAAACTCTTGTTGAATAGTGTTGAAACAGTTAAGTGCATAGCACATACTGAAGAAAATAAAACGGAACATAATCCATCATCGCTTAAGCACAACACTCGACGCCACTGTCAGTCCACAGACTGGACATACGCTGGTCCCTTGTCCGCACACTTCACAGGTCAAAAAATGTCCGCACGGTATGAAGACCACACGTCTCTCTCTTCTAATACATATCCTGCACAGAACAAGCTGTCTCAGCGATGCGTTCTCTCGCTGAATGTTCCGAACTGGAATTTATTAATTACTCTATATGTAATTATCTTATACTGTCTTATACTATCGCAACTTTTATTGGAATACGCATGCTTGCGTTCTTCACATATCAACAATTAAAAAGCTTAAGATATGTTCTAGCATAACAAAATTATATCATAATGTACATAGTTTAATCCGAAAAGAACAACACATAATTAAAAATCGTGATCAGTTTTTTTATACAATAATACTAATGCATATTTTGCCAGACATTTTCATACATGTTTGAACCATTCTTTAGGAACAATAAAATCATAAATACGAAAATGCCAAATAAATATATTGTTTTTACTATAGTTTATTGCTTACCGTCTAAAATTACATTCAGTCATATCGTTAACTATAAACTATTGTAAAATATCCATTACCAAGAAGTGTTTAAAAAGGTATAAATGCATGACGTAATAGAACGTCGCACCGTCCTCGTTACCGTTTCTTTCATCCCTCGGCGGTACTGGTTTTGCCATCGTTCAGTTCCTTTTACGTTATATCAACCAAACTCATCCGAATGTACAGTCAAACTAAGATTCTAGAGGAAACGCGTTATTAAACGCAGTGTTAATTGTTTGTATAAACTTATTTCAATCCTGATCCGATCGAAATCCACGTTTTTATAAATTTCGACCCGCATACCCGACCCGAAGAAATGTTTTGAATGTTAATAATACCAGTCAAGACTCAACCGTGATGCCGCCTTGACCCAGAATATTTTTGAAACTTCCAACTTCACATACTTCAGAATGCTATCAGGGTGTTTATCAATGACCTGGTTTCTGGTTAATGCAAGACGTTATAAAGAACACATGGTTCACAAAATATAAACTTTAAGTACTTTCACAACTTTTGGCATTAAGCCCGAATAAAAAAACGAACAACAAATTAGATTACCTTGACAATAATTAACACATTCGTTTATCAGAACATTAGTATAAATGGTCTTGATATATGAGTATAACTTTTTTTTAAATATTAATCTTCACAAATAGCCCGTCTTTTGTTTCGTTTTGCGTTGTATCATAGTAATGTGTTATGTACTATATGACCTATGATACATCTGTAATGAAAATCTCAGTTTAGTTCCAAAGATATGAATAATAGCAAATTCATTGTGACATATAATAGCGCATTAATTATTTCCAGCGTTACAAATTGCAATGCTCGAGGCCACTGTGTGAACAAAGAACGAGATAACGACAGAACAATGTAAAAGATAAACATTTACTGCAATGTCATTAATCGATATTTAATCAGGAAATAATTTATTGCTTCAAAGTTAATGTTTCTTCGAACATGAATTTACAATCTATAGTGTATAGTAGATGCATAAATTTAGATGCACTTATTACTAGACAATTGATCAAATGCGTTTAAATCAGAAATAAAATAAGATAAAAGCGTACAAGTTTCGGAAGCTGCTGTTTACAGGTTTTCCGATTCAGACTTAAATGAAATTAAATTACCCAGAATAGAACGGTGCGCTTTTGATACTGCAAGAATCGTATACTTCAGATTTGCAGCACAGTGTTTATCAATTACATTGTTTCTAGTAAACGCTAGACTTCGGTAATAAAGCACTTTTCGTACTTTCGCAAGTTTTTGCATTAAGCCCCAATAACAAATAATTAGAGTATCTTGACAACTTTTTTTCAACTAAGACTTGGTAATCGAAATACGTGGGATAGTTCACGATATAAGAGTAGAGTTATTTCTACGGCACCGCGGTGACTTCTAGCGCCCACTGTGTACCTAGTACATTTCCTCCTGGTGCAACGATGACTTAGGTTGGGATGTATTGGAGGCCTTTCCACAAGTTATTAGTTGCATGTCACAAATAGTCGTTTTATAGGTATGTAAATATATCAAGGAGCTTTAGTTATACGAAATACGATCCTCAATTATACTCGATAGATCTTAGGTATTTTGCCATCGATTGTGTTAATTTGTATTTGTATTCTCAATTGACCATTTTTGCTATTTAATATTATGTTGTTTAACTACTTACGTGACAGCTAATAATTTGTATATTAAAGTATGAAGATGATGTATTGTTTGATAAGTCTGAATAAATTATCTGCCTGTCTGTCTTACCTGCAACTTCTATGTTATGAAGACCGTGTTGACCTCAGACCACATACCCAAAATACATTAAGCCTTTGCATGCTGGGAAATTTGTCATCTGCTAAAATGTCGTCTGCTGAATTTCTAAAATTAGCATTTTCTTCGATTTTTTTTCTAAGACCACTATCAGAATAGCAAACAGTTTGGATCCAGATGAGACGCCACGTTCTGTGGCGTCTCATCTGGATCCAAACTGTTTGCAAAGGCCTTCAAAATCCGGTTCCAGCGCTCAAAGGGTTAATCTTGCATTATTTAAAACAGTCTTTTATACCAATACAAATTCCTATACAGTAAAGAAATTAGAAAA
>VMBQ01009471.1:7932-31204 GCA_007657795.1 Dreissena rostriformis
TTATGATTCTGCTAAAACTATGATTAAACATTGATTCATAAAACAGTTTTCAAACAAAATAATATTTTACTTAATTTACAAGATTCTGTTTTCATGTTTGAATCCGTGCCAGGACAGTACTCTATAGTTTACACCAGCTCGAATAATTGCTTTGAGGAAACAAATAATCTATACACGTTATATAAAAAATATTTAATCATAACATTTGATTTTGTATATGCATTAGATAAGCCAAATACTCTCAAATGTTCCATTTTAGCAGAATCATAAAGCTGGAATTTAACAGTAAGAAAGAATCAAGATAGTTTATTAAAATAGTTTATTAATAGATATGATAATTTGACATTAAACTACTCACGATAGCGCATATATTTGTATCTATCACACTGTTTCTACATTCAATTGAATAGATAGCACAGGCACGCATTCTATACATTCGAATACCATAAGCGTTCATCTGCTTATGACGTGGCATTATACTGGTTAGCGAGGTATTATTCGTATTACATTGATTCAACGTGAAGTTAACAAACTTTAGCCATATTTTGCGAAAATCCTCGACAGTTCACATTCTTCCAATATAGAACTACTATAATTATAAAATTGGGCTAGATATATCTTCTCATGTTATTGCAAAGTACTAACTGGTTTTACTTTGCTTCCCGTACATTTATTTATAAATAGTTTAAACCACCTGAAGGTGTACTGAAGTCGCTATCGGCAATGTTATTCGACATACGGTAGTTTATATCGGATACGTACACTGCTCTTTATATGTAACATGGGCACAACATATATAATCTTGTCCTAGCTCATATGGCGTTGGTGGTGTAAAGGTTAGCATGGTTGCCTTCCAAGCAGTCGATCCGGGTTCGATTCCCGGCTAACGCAGCTTTTATTATTTCTTATGAACGTGCTTGATTTAAAAAAATTACTAAATCATTTGATTTTTTTTCATTTGGCATTGTTTCGCATCAATTCGATACTCTCGCAATAATGAATAGGTTACAGCTTGTCACTATAGTATATAGTGCTATATGCTTGTGAGTATATATAATACTGTTTCTACATTCAAGTAAATAGATAGCACAGTCATGAATTCTATACATTCGAATATCATAAGTTTTCATCTGCTTATGACGTGGCATTATACTGGTTAGCGAGGTATTTTTTTTCTGGTATCGATTCGACGTGATTTAAGACAAACTTCAGCCAATTTTTGCGTAAATTCTCGACAGTTCACATTTTCCAAAACACACTTACTATAAATACTAACTGGTTTTGCGTAAATTCTCGACAGTTCACATTTTCCAAAACACACTTATTATAAAAACTAACTGGTTTTGCCTCCCTCACAATGATTGCTAAGGAGTTTAACCCAGTTAAAGCTGTGAAATTCGAATGATGTCGCTGTGTGTGTAAAATGACGCTTGTTTCTATCGACAGTGAAGACGTTCAGATAAACGTCATATGCACTAAATAGGAGGTACTATCCATGACAGCAAGGGCGTTGGTGGTGTAAAGGTTAGCATGGTTGCCTTCCAAGCAGTCGATCCGGGTTCGATTCCCGGCTAACGCATTTTTTGTTTGTAAATATAAATACAAAAAAAAACAAGCAATTCGTTGAATTGATATCCCCCGCCAAATAAATTTTGTTCATGGATGGTTGCAAATCCCTTGATATACAGCATGATCCTTAAAACAATTGTTAAGTGTAGGGTAATTGTTTTTATTCAATGAAATTCGCCTTATTAACATCGATACACCCATGAAGTTTCATGTTGAAATCTTGTAAGGTATCTGAGCTATAGCCCTGAAAAGTTACATCATTAAAAACACCAAACGGAAATAACTCTTATTTAAGCATTTGCAGGGTTATGGTTCCTGTGCAATGCGATTCTCCTCAATGATATATATANAAGCAGTCGATCCGGGTTCGATTCCCGGCTAACGCATTTTTTGTTTAATATCTTGTGGGGAAGTTGATATATATTTTATTTTTAAAAGTAACTAAATGAACGAGAGTAAAAACAAGCTGGAAATCATGCATTATTGCAAGAGTTGATCGAACAAATTAAAGTGGACAGTCTTGAGTCAATGTGATGTACATGCATTTCGAAATAATTTAAAAAGTCGATTAGCAGTGTGTGAACGAACAAAACGCGAGCGAGTTTTTGTTGATTAAAGTATCGCCCCAATTAAGTCCGTGTTTCAATCATTCCATTCTGTCCTCATCATGCAACTCTAGCTTAAGTGAACGCGGCCCTGTTACATTACATCAGATAGCCTTTTTCAACAAGTTACATTCGAATATCTTAAGTGCATTATGACGTGACATTATACTTGTAAGCCACGTTTTATTCGTCCGGTACGTATTCGCCGTGATAAAAAAAATCGGGCAAATTATGCGAAAATCCTTGAGTATTCAATTTTACAATAACCATGTCAAGAATCTACGATATATACAAAGATATACCAATAAAAGTTTTGTTATAAATTGGGGATGATTAATCGCCATTTTTTGTCAAGGGGGTAACTCCTCTAAATTGTAAATATTGCATTTCAATGGTTGTCTCTCTTGGTAATGTGATACACGAATATTACAAAACATCACTGCAAATGCAATTCACTTCTGTCATGTGATAAATTACTGCGCAAATACTCGATTTCAAGGTATTCAATATAGCATTATATACGTTCCATTTATGGATCGTTTTGTAAAAACCCGAAAAGGTGGGGTGTACTACGGAAACACCGACTTCCCCTAACGGTTACATTACCAAATCCTTTTCTCTTCTGGTTTAAAAGCAATTTAGCGATCGCACCCATGCTTTGTATGGTTTTATTTTCTGTATTCTATGTGTGACTTCAAGATTTTGGTGCATTTCATTTGGGATTACGTTGAAAGATGAACGTTTGGGTGCGTTTATTGAAGTGCTGTGCTTTTGTCGAAATCTCACTGCCGAAACCCTGTTTTCCGACGTTGCTTGCGTATGAGCGAATTTTACTTTATAAGAAGTTGCGAGAAGGTATCTTTTTGATGGCAATTATTGGAAAAGTACAGGTCCATTTTTAAAATAATAACAGGATCGCAAAATGTGATGTAAAGGAAAGGCAAGAAAAAGGCTTTGAACGTTGACAGTTTTATAATGGGACCCTAAGGGCATTGTAATTAGTGTAATCTTACCTACAGCAAAAGACTACTATTGAATTGAAAATCGTGTAGTGCAACCAAAATAGCAATTTAGGACTGCTGGGACACACTCCGGGTCCACACATAACGCAGCCTGAGATGCGGAAGGACCTCATAAACTTCGAAATACACACCGCTATTTAAAGGTGGGCGAATTATTGATACATTTGATCATAATTCCATGCTGAATGGTGGTTTTCGAACGTGCTTTAAATCGACGTGTGCTATGTGATTTTGTTTAAAAAAAAACATTGTTTCGTCTCTCAGGGACCTGAAATTGCCTGTGTCGTGTTTCATAACAAACTATTCAATAAAATGGCTGCAAGACGAAAAAACCTCGATTTCCGGGCAAATCAGTATCAGTACATTTTATATTATATACCTGGTACTCCCCCCTTATATAATTGTCTGTGCACAATAATCTATTTAAGAACATTTTCGGTACGTTTAAAAACGCATTTACTGTCACCATATGTGTTCCGATCAATCACACATTAATTGATAAATATCATTGCTCGATAGATTATTGTACAACCACCAAGTAGTGAAACATTTAAACAATATGTGAACATAATTACCCGATAACCTATGTTTATTTCAAAAAGAATGTTTTCCTCGAACATTTCAATCAAGGTGGTACAGAAATACGCTTTCGAATGAGCCTCATTCTGGAAAAACTGGGCTAAATGCATGCGCATGCGCAGTCCGCACACGCTAATCAGGGACGACACCGTCCGCTTTTATAGAATTTATCGTTAAAAGGAGGTATCTTCTTAACCGAAATCCAGTTTAGGCGGAAAGTATCGACCCTGATTAGACTGTGTGGACTGCACAGGCTGACCTGGGACGACACTTTACGCACATGCATTTAACCCCGTTTTCTCAGAGCGCGGCTCAAATAATCAATTATTATTCCTAAGCATGTCGAGTTGGAAGAGCAGCATGTTATTCGGACGCTACATAAAACCGATATTAAACAATCATAACTTAATCACTTATTTAGAAGTACATAAATCGGGCATAGATAAAAACAATACAGTGTACATATCTTTCAGTGCGTCGTGAAGCGTGAAACGCCCTACAGCGTTAACACTTCGAAGTTCACTTTCTTTACCATACCACTGTCTCGTAATTTCTTTCAAAGGGCGTTGGTGGTGTAAAGGTTAGCATGGTTGCCTTCCAAGCAGTCGATCCGGGTTCGATTCCCGGCTAACGCATGCTCTCATTTTTTTTCTTGTGAGAAAGTTGAACGTGCTTGATTTTGTAATTTTTTTAAATAAGTAAACAAGATTCATGATAGAGGCCAGTATCTAAACTGTTTGCATGGGAAGTGGTCGATATTAAACAACAAGCTGTAAATTATTCATTCTTGCGAGAGTGGAGTCGAATTGATGCGAAAAAATGCTCAGTGAAACAAAGTGGGCGCTCTTGAGTCAATGTGATGTGAAGTTTGCAATGTATTAAATCTGTCTTATTTTTATTTCTTACAATTAAAGTAAATATTAACTGTAAAAGTATATTTAATTGTAAAATACAGGTTGCGATCGTTATTTTTACTCTAAAAAATGTTGTATAATCTAATAACAACAACACACAGCTTTGTTTAGTCGTTAACGGTTGCAAATGCCTTTAAAACTTGTTAGGTTCATAGTTGGCCCATAAGCATGTGTGACGCTAGGAATGTATGTTGTGTATAGATCATGCATAACACAGTTATTTATGCAAACAAATATTGTAAACCCATACCATTTAACAAATTTTGCAAACCCATACCATTTAACAAATATTGTAAACCCATACCATTTAACAAATATTGTAAACCCATACCATTTAACACACATACACAGCAAATCCATTTGTGAAACAAATCTGTATACGGACTGCCCAAAGTTAAAACAGGAACCCCTGACTTCACAGGCTAATCTGGGACGATACTTTACGCGGATGCAATAAGCCCGGTTTTCTCAGAGACCGGCTAAAATTGGGTTTGCTGTTTTGCTAACTGTCGTATTTTCTTCTCATAGTTTTCATACGATCTTCGCCATCTGCGCTAAGGTCAACTCCAAATACATCAGGCATTGGACAAGTAACCCTTCATATATACCATCTCTATTTTTATAACATAAAGTTATACGCGGAATTTACTACATGAACAACATCAAATACCTACTTCACATTATTGTCACAGGTACATCGTTCAAAGTAAAAGACAATAAATATTAAATATTCTACTTTGATAGCTTTACAGTGTATATATACTTACAATACTATATCCTATGTTTTGCCTTAATCTGTGCCAATGTGACCTGTCCACTTGGCGATTTCCATTCAAGACAAAAGAATTTCCATAATATATAAGACGATTATTTGTATTAAGCTTGTAATTGTTTCTAATAGCCATTAAATATCTTAACGTGTGATTAATTGAGTCCAAATTTAGTGTTTTTACACCCAAGTCGCTACTTCAACAATACGGTATTATTTTTCGAAGATTTATTTGCATAAAGACTTATACCCGTTAAGGGATTAGCGTGTACGCTTGGTTAACCTAATTCTGCTTAACGTCGTTTTAAGCATAATATTTAGTTTATGTCCCATGACATTGTTGTGATTACATAGCAGTTTAAATTTCAAGTATTGAAGATATTTGAACTTTTTTTCCACCCGGATTGATTGCAATTGGTAACACCGGACAAAAGCAATTAGTTTCCTCGCTAAGAGGCTTACATAAAGGTCACTTGAAAATATTGACACTTGGCTAGAAAAAAATAACGTTAATAACGACGTTGTTCCTCTTATATGTAATGTTTGACAGGTGCAAACATTTTTATTGAATTATAATTGATAGTAATAGAAGTGTATACTCATTACCTACCCTGCGATATTTACATAGGTTAGACAAACCTGTTACCGGATCATCCATTGAATGATTCCTCGTTAAAATAAACCAGGCCCCATTGCACTAAGCTACTTATGTTATTCTTAGACTAACGCACACATTTTATACTAAGTTTATGGAATAAAAGTACAATCGGATAAATTGTATTAATATTTTATTGGACTTTTAAAATGAAATTGTAGACACTTTGAAATGCTTAAAATAGATTTGATTGGAGTGCAGAATATACAAACCGATGTTTAAACATTATGTAAGAAGCATAGATTAGAGAAAATAAACAGGTCAAAGACTATTTACAAATTATGTTACCAATACTGCTTCATTAGGGAACTGAAGTTAAAACGATACGGTCGTCACACTGAAATGGTGGAACTCCTTCCGGAGAATGTGTACCTACAGAACAGACGAATATTGTCCGTTCGGACATCATAGCAATATCGTCTTTGTAAAAATATGCCTCACAGTCTATCATGAAAAAGATTGTTTGCCATGAAGCGACACAGAAGATTCAGTGTTGGTAAGAAGGTCGAGTAAAGAAGCGAGTCAAATCGCATCGAGAATATTTGAGTTATCACACTTAAATTATTTGAAATTCAAGTGAGTTGGACTACTGTTTTTTTTGCGCTCTAATTCCGTCGCTTTTCACCAGATTTTCGCCAAACTTATACTAGTTTCTCCTAGTTCGAAGTTCCACCGTATTTGCCCACGAAACTACAGAGCTATTTTCCTTAATTTATGAGAAAGATTTCCGCTTCGGCTTGGTACCGGTATGTTTCATTGGTTTCTTACAATCTTCGCAAAAAAAGTGATAATTAAGTGTTTACGATATGCCGATCCTTTATTATTCATATTTATAATACTCAAGTGAAGGGTCATATGAAAGGATAACGCCATGACACTTTTCCTTCTCGAATTTGATGGCGTTGCCCGACACTGTGAGAGTAAACACTGATGTCGCCATGGTTACGCGGTGACACGTAATTGCTATTTATTATACACTTCATTTTAATAAAATCGACGTTTCGGGTATTTCTGTGTTGTTTTAAGCCGTGTCACTTGAGATCATTTACCATAATTATTTGTAATCGCAATTTTTCGAAAGACTGTCTTTGTACAGAATATTGTGTGATCCTTCTTCGTGGTAGCTTTAATTTTATTGCGAACGTCAAAGGGACTGTAATCAGATTTTCAAAATGACGTTTTCAGCTTTTTTGTTATTGATTTTTTTTTATATAAGCTCAAATTTGTAAAAAAAAAAAAATACAATTGTGAATAAAACTTAATATATAAATAACCTTCTTGTTTAAATATCATTTTATTTTGTGGATTTATCACATGACGGCACATATACTGTTATAAGCGAAACAGAGTATAGATAGGGTTTGCCAGAAATGGCGTACGCTGAATTATTGTTTCATTCATCGCGCATATATTTTTTTTTTTTAAAGATACTATTATTGCTATAAATGCCTGTATTTTTTTTAGCATTCCTTGGTACATATATTTTGGACAACTCGTGTATTATGTATCATTCAAAATTCTCCTCAAAATGAACATCTCACAATATTGCAGATGACGTAATAGTAACAGATGATGGGGGCGGTTGAGGAGGGGCGGCTTTCCGTTTAGCTCGGTTGTTGGTTCACGGGTTTATCGCCAAGGCGACCCGGGCTCAGTACCCGCTCAGGGGCATATGAGATTGGTTGGTGGTCACTATATCGGACAGGTGGGGATTTTACCGGGTACTCCGCCCCCCCCCCATTCCACAGCACAAGACTACTCTTAAAAAGATGGCCTTTTAGTAACAAATAAAAACATGAAAATAGCAGCTATAATTTAGACTCGTCCTATTTCGTCGTGAGTCATTTAAGTTAATCAGGTAAGAGTGCAGGGACACATTCCGGGTGTTCACATTATGCAGCCTCAGGCGCAGAAGGACCTTATACAACTTTGATATACATTAACATTAATGATGGCGGACGTGCACTATAAAGGTGGATGATGCCTTATTCCGGAGGCTACCCTGGGTCTTAAAGAAACCGACGATGTTACGCTTAAGGTGAAAGACGAGTAAGAAGGTCATATATGGAACGGGATTGAACCTCAGGTCTGTGGATTACATAACCAGCATATTGCTACTAGGCTACATCTAGTTTTGACCCCTTACCCTCTCAAAATGCATATTTGACAACTTTATGTACTTAAAAAACCCTAAAGAGATGGTAGTTACATCATTGTTAGGCCGGTGAGCATGTTATCTACAGACCAGACGCTTTTGAAATTATCAAAGACAGTGCTGAAATAGTTGTGGTCTTTAATAAACATCAAAATTATAAATTACTCACTTGACCAAGAGATAAATAACCGATAAGATTATTGTTTGTTAACCCTATGGACCTTTTAAATCTTAAAAATATGGACGACACACTGTGGAATTTTGACCAAATTTCTCGCCATCGTCAAAAATGCCTGGCAACAGCGCGCGCAACCAATCACGTGATCTAAGCAACCCGCGCTTCCGGTCATCGTAATTGCATGTCGTCTGATACTTGAAGATATGCCTCTAGATATTAAAATTTAAAAGTAATTTGTTTCCACGAAAACGCCTGTATAGGTGAATCATAAACATAACTATCAGTGTTTAATTGTGCGTTTCAGTCAAGCGTCTTCAATTTAAACATATTTTGAATTCTTAAATTAAAATTAGCTCTTTATTTACTCCACAGGCAGAAATTGCATTTAGTCATCTCGACATAAATTACAGCTTGTAAACCTATCAAACTGTAATTTGGACCACCTGGGGTATTAAAACAACCATTAATTCTTTAATCCGAAATAGGTGTGCTCGCCATTTTAGCTGATAAGGGTTGGTTTAACATTAGGGCTTCGTTTGTCAGATGTCAAGTGCGCTGTGTAAAATGTTAAAAACATACTTGAGAGCTTAATTGCAATTTCCAAATCTCTGGAACGACACACTACTCTGAAAAGTCACTGATATCAAACAGGAACATGATGACATTGGTAAAACGCGTTCGGAGTTTTAATTGTGTGTTGTAATATAAAGCAAGTCAATTGATTTATTCATTGGAAGACTTCGTTGTATACTAGAACACGTATGTACGAACTCCACAGGATAGACTTTGCAAAAGAATAGCATTTGTTTCTCTATCTCGCTGTTTTATTGAAACTTAAAATAGATGTTCAAATCTTGTGACGAAAAACAACCACGTCAAATTTAAATGGGGTTTCACTTTGAGTTAAGTTTAAAAGTACGAGGGCAAAAAATATGTTTGTCGCGAGTTATACAACCATCGTATTTATTATGAGTCGATCCACTTCAAAACAGTGTTTTTAGAAATATATATATAAAAATATATTTCTTCAGTTTTAAAACATAAATCACGAGTTCATTTAAATTTTAACTACAAAACGGATGTGTAAATAGGCTATACGATCGAAAGCATTATGATCCATGTATGTTTAGTAGTAATAATTGACCAGCGTCATGCGAAAATGGGTATTATGCCACATGAGGCCCGAGTAGCTCCAGACCAGTCTGCGCATCCGCGCAGTCTTGTCAGGAGGTACGCTTTCAGCCATTAAGTCACACAAGGTTCTATGGTCTCAGTAGCGGACAGGGTAGCTTCTTATCAGACTGCGTGAATGCGCACGTGGTCTGGAGCTACGCTGGCCGAATATGACATAAGACCCATTTTGCATGACGCAAATATCATATTTTCAAAGGTATACATTGTTTCATACCACACAAATGAATTGGCCATGCCGCAAACCCTAATCTTGTTCTAAACTGTGATTAACATGTATGTTATCATGAAACCATATAATTTAACTCATTTTAAAATGTATTTAGAGTATTTAAATATAAAATAAATAATTAAAATAAAACATAAAAAATAAAATAGTGCTTAAATCCTCGTTTCGAACGCCATTATGTTCAAAAGTAAATACTCGGTGCTTTTAAGACGGGATCAATTCGATGGTTAATCATCCACACTTATGCTAATGCCTTTAAGAGCCAAAATAACTTGTTTTGGGTTTAACAGTATTCCATAAAGCCTTGAATTTATTTGACACAGACTTAAGATATCACGAACTTAAGCCCATGCCCAGTGTTTCGTGAACGGGGTACAAATCCCGTTTGGTGATCTATAGATGAGCGACGGTAATTCCTTCAATTCTAGGGTCAATATCTTCTTGTTTTCCCAAGCTTTTAAGTTGACAACCGTCGGATGTTAATCCTTTTCAACGATAACAACTTCACCTTCATAGCGTTCATTTCCTTTTCACTGCGGATGCGTCAATCCCCCTTTACGAAATTCTAAATTACTTCTTAACATTTGCGTACAAGATATTTTCAACAAACTGAGAAATGCTTTAAATAAACGATAACATATAGGTGATCCTTTTTCGGGAGAACGATGACATGTTTCACTTAGGAAATATAAACATCCAACATTGCGATAGAAAATGTCACACTCAAATCAAACTTTTGGGTAAATATGTCAGTAAAGACGATAGCGATAATAAATCGCATGTTTGTAAAACAGAGCAACTTTGAAGCGAATTTATGAACTTTGTCCTTGGTTCGATCCCCATTTCGGGAACTGTTCAAGATCTTTTCGAGAACTATACTGGCTCCTTTCCATGTAAATAAATTGTCTATATAGGCGTAATACTTTTGATACAATGGAACTCAAACATATTGGTTTAAACTGAACAGAAGGAATAAAATAATATAATTGGCAACGAATATAATAATGGACTTGTGCATATACTAATATAATAATGGATAGTGGGAGCAGTGGTCTAACGATGGACGCTGGCTTAGAGATCGAGAGGTCCCTGGTTCGAATCCCGCCCTGACCACTGGAATTTTCATGAACAAGAAATTTATCCCACATCTGCTCCTCTCCACCCAGGTGTATAAATGGGTACCTGTGAGGGAAATAAGCCAATGTGCCGTGGCTGCATACTGCGCCAAGATGTTAACGGACGACTTATGATCCAGTGATCGGGGGGGAAAATGTGAAGCGCCTCTGAACGCACATACTGTATGAAAAGGGCGCTATATAAATGTGGTAAAAAAAAAATATATATGTGAATGGAATAACAAATGAGAGATTTTAGTTCCTTGTGATTTATGTTTGTCGTTTCCATTGGCTCTTGTGCTATGGGGGATAACCTAATTGACTTCGACACAACGATTACTTAATCCAAACAAATATAACTTAAAGTCTTGATTGTGAATTTGTTCATTTATCAAACCGCCAAATAACATCAAAGTCATCCAAATCACAATTTCAAACAGCAACAAACGCTGTTAGCACAAACTTTGTTTAGGAGGCAATATGTGGTATCACGTTGTCACGAAGGTTATCTTTAATGACTTGGAGTGTTAACGTCGTATTTTCTTTACTACATTGGGGATTAGTACCCATTATCTTAATGGGAAAGTGAGCCTATTTCCGAATCATGAGATATGACCGACCTTTCAGTAATGGACAAACCTGACAATTGTTAACCTCTCTCTTGATTGGAATTCAAACCTGGGACCTTTATAAATTGCTTGGTTATGCCACATTAAAGGGACTGTAAACCACGAAGGACGAAAAAAAGAAAAGTTCTAAAATACAGTATTTTTTTACAATTATTAGTTTATATTGATTAAAATATCACGACTGGTATATAACATTACTTGAAAACAGTTTTTTATTTTTTTTTATTTTTACTTTATTTTATTTATTTATTTATTTTTACTGGGTGTGTATACCAGGTAACTACCAGTTAACTATAAATAACGCAAGTAGATTGATCATCATCGTCACGTGGTAAACCCAGGAATGCAAATTGTGCATGCGTAGTGAATTGTATATATTTTATATATAAAATTATCAATCTACTTGCGATATTTATAGAGTGTATATCGTTATGTCACCTATTTTCGCGATGTATGCTCGCTTTCACATCGCGAAATTGTATTACCAAATATACTGAAAATATGAACTTTTTTTCAAGTAATGTAATATACCAGTCGTGATATTTTAATCAATATAAACTAATAATTGTAAAAAAATACGGTATTTTAGAACTTTTCTTTTTTCGTCATTCGTGGTTTACAGTTCCGTTAAAGGACCATTTCACGTTTTGGTAAAATTGACAAAATTGATAAAAATTGTTTCAGATTTGCAAACTTTCGTTTTAGTTATGATATTTGCGAGGAACCAGTAATACTGAACATTTACCATGCTCTAAAATACCCATTATATGCATCTTTTGATGATTTAAAAACCTGAAAATTATAATCTAGCCTAGCGATCGGGAGGTCATGGGTTCGAACCCCACTAGGAGCGTTCCTTTGATCTAACCCAAAAAAACCAAGTACTGGTTCTAGTCGCAGGAAACGGACTCGAGAGCGTTTATATAAGCCTATGGCTTTCGATGCAATCGAGCAAAACAAATAAAAAGGTTTAAACTAAAATTATAACGCATTACAAACGCAAAACAATTCAAAAATTTGAAGAGTTATGATGATTTCGTTATATTTTGCTAAATTACGAGGACTGGTGATATAAAGTATAACTACATCTCTCAACTATATCAACACGAATGGCCGAGAAGTTTAAGCGCTATACTTTTACTCCAAGGGTCTGGGGTTCGAGCCACGGTGGGGATTACTTGTTTTCTTTCTCCAATTTTATTCTTGTTTTATACTGGAGCTATTAAGATCCCATGTTTGCATTTATCACTTTAAAGCATTTAATGACAAACTTAAAAACATGCCAAATATGTGAAAAAGTCCGTTTTACAACTGAATAACACAGCTCAAATAAAAAGCTTAAAAAATTCGCGTTCAGAAAAAAGAGTCTGCCAATACGAAAATCTTCAAAAAAGACTTACGTGGCAATTTATATCGACTTCTTGAATTAAATATCACAGTCGCTTTCTTATTGTTCTTCTTCCCTTAAATATATTTTCATGTTGTTATTAATATACCATACCATACCATATTCTTCATTGCATAAAACATTTACAATGTTTATAGCAAACAATATAGAGAACAAGTATACAAATTAAATATATACAATATAAATAGGTTAATTTTTTGTGAGCGCTCTTTAATTGTAATCTTTTGTGAGATTTTGACACCTATGAATTTTGTCACTTAAAGGTCGATTTGCACAGTTAAAAATATGTCAAACAAATCATCCAATTAGCGATTTTTGATTGACACTAATTAAAATGTTAGTGAAGTTTTTGAGCCCAATCATTCTCTTATGCGTAATAATTACTAGTTTAAGTAACTCGTTCTGTTCCCCATGTTGTATCTATGTATGTATACCTAGAGAAATAAAGTATTGTTCTGATCTGTTCGATTGCCAATTATTTAATGTATGTCATGTATATGTCATAATAAAATTATCTTAACAATACATACTACTTGAACCAATAATTCGCAACAACTAATTACAATTAAAGACGTTGAAGGTGACAAGCTTTAAAGAAATTATTTAAAACGTTATACCGGGTTATTAGCCAGTTTGTTATAGCAAGAATTTTACCCCATTTATATTTAAAAAAAAAAACTTTTATTTGTAATACATTGCTTCTCATGTCAAAATAAATACTCATTCCCATAAAAATTGCAAAAGATTGCAAAATAAATAAACCAATTTTAAAATTAGTCCAATTAACAGCATTTTCCGAAAAGTAAAAAAAAATCATTTAATTTATATTCTTATATTCCTAAACACAACAATTACACTCTATACGGATAAAAATTGAATTACATGGTTTGATTGTGTAATAACTATTTGTCATGCACATTTGGATATACAAATTACGATATGAAACATATACAAGTTACAGAATTAATATTTTATCTGTGACAACCCGGACAACGATAAAATATTAAGCGGTACATACTATAAAGTATTTTGAATTAATAAACATGCACATTCTTTTTGCGTTGAGGCTTCAATGTTACTGCTAGTATTGAATGAGAAAACATCGATGTAAGGCCGAAGAATAATATTGTTTCAAAGTGTTTACACTGCAATTCAGCACCTTAACAAGGATTAAGACAACTTGTTTATCCGCTAAGACGGTAACGAGTTAACTGCCGGGGACTCTCTTTATTCCTTTTGTAACAATCGGATATTGGAGTACAAAGAAAGAGAAATATGAAATAATGACTAAAAAACTGTCATAACAGTGTTAGCTCGACAGTCTTTTAAAAAAGTTTATCCCGTTTTTCTAACAAATCAGAACGCCTCGGCTAATCTCGTGCGTTAAGCTATCGACCAATCTGCTGCCTTTATGTTATCAATTACTGTTTGGATTGAAATTAAAAGCAATTTCGCATGTTTGCTACCTTTTGACATGTGAAATTTTGGAATAAAACGGAGAAGTGTCTGGGAAAGAAATTTTGGATTATTGTTGTTAACATTTGTGATGTTTTTCGGAAATAGAAGTGTTGGGAAAATCGCAAACTTTAGTGTAGTTGGTATTTCTTTCACGACATATTGTCATGTATATGGTTTAAATCATGATTAAGACTAAACCAAATTATATTTTGGAAGAATGTCAGTAAAGTATCCCATTTTAAGCGGATTTTATTTATTTACAAATACCAGCATTTTAATTTATTTTCTTTCAGACAGTTTCAATAGAAAGTCATTGTCGTATTGAACACCTCTGTCGAGTTGAAAGAAATTGTGCGAGGAAGATTTTCAATAACATTAAAGACATTACTTCACAGTTTGCGCCAGCGATAGGATGATACGAACAACTGTATTCGCTATTCTATTATGCGGTACTCAGCACGTGTCAGAATACCCGCCAAATTTCGGACTGCTACCACAGTTCGGATGACACGCGACAAACAAGGCAATAAAGTAATTAAAGGCAATAATTAGAGTAATAAAGTGTTAAACATGAGCGAATTGGTGTCATTAAAATGACATTGAGACCCTGAAATATAAACTGATGATTCTGCTTTGGGAACATTACTTTCAATTTAGAATTTAATAATACTTAAGCCTGTATTTAAATACGTGATCTGAAGATATATTTATCATAACAAACTGTTTGGTGGATTATTGTGCTAGAAAACAAACTGAACACATTATTCAGAATTTAAGTGCTTCGAGGAACTAATAGCGTTGTTCATTTTGATGAAAGTGGGTAACATATATTTCAACCATGATTGATGTAGATTGCGTACGGAGGAATTATTCATTGGGTAAGTAAATACAGTTTACGTAAATCGTTTTCATTATAATTATATAACATTTTAGTATCTTATCCTATGAACCAATACAAATTTGTAAAGTTCTACCATTTCTTATTTTTTATAATTATTATAATCAATGTCATTACACTTGTTTATTATGCATTTGGCTAAAAAGCATTTGTAGGCTTAAAAGCCAGTTAACGTAAACAAATAAATATTATAAAAAATAGGTTTACAGTTTATAATTATTATTAAAATTATTATTATTATTATTATTATTATTATTATTATTATTATTATTATTATTATTATTATTATTATTATTGTTATGAAATATTTGTTTCATTGCCATTTATATAATCATGTTTAACTATTGAATTATTTCAAAATAAATTTTATTTATTTAAGATAAGTTGTTATACTAAACGTATTTAATAATAAACAATTACATGTCCAAAAATAATGCGCATGCCTTTCATATAATTGATAGTTTTACAAATTGTATCAGAAATAATTGTTTAATAAACATAAACTTAATTTTTCAAATAAATTCTTTTTTTCCTCAGGTCATTTTGACCCAGGCTATATGATGGGCGCCAACACAATGATGCCAGGCATTGGTTCCCAACACATAGACCCACGGGTACTGGTGCACTGGAACCAGCCCTCCGCCGGGCACCAGCTGCAAAGTCCGACGCCGCCGGCTAGCGCCAAGTCAGACGAAGACGAGGATGAAGATGGTATGAAGTTTAATGTTTAAAAAAAAATCCTTATTTATTCAAGTATCTTCCTTATTTGGTGAACAATTACGTCGGCGATATTCACGATTTACCTAGCCAAACGTAATTAAATATAAAATATGAACCGATGATTATTTAATTTTAAAGCAAACTTAAATGAGGTACTGCAACGGTAACAATCCAGCAGTATCAATGCAATAAAACATGTAAAAGACAAAAACTTGTTTTTAGATTAAACATCTTTAATTTGATTTATATTTATACATGTTTACTGATGGCATGATTTGATATTTGAAATATGGATACTTGTTCAAAGGCCATTTCGTAGAAACATGCATAAGGCACGTTTATATTGTTAACTTAAATATGACAATCCTATGCAACAACATCAATGAGCTTTGAACGCATCCAGCCTGCGGTAAACAAATAAAACAAAACAAATAATAACCCATCAATGTTGCTCCTATTTCAGAGGAGCGACCGTTCACACCGCCGCCGCCCCGGGAACGCCTGTCATACACGCGCTACCAGCTGGAGCTCCTAAACGGCATCTACGAGGAGGTGCGCTACCCGAACTCCACACAGAAACAACTCATCGCGAAACGTGTCGGCATTACAAGGGAGCAAGTAAAGGTACTGTACTGGGGATTAAATAATTATTTTTTTCTGAGGGGGGGGGGGATAATTAAATTTAGTATTAAATAGATCTAGTCGTTCGTGTTTTTTTTGTCGTTATCATCATCATCATCATCATCATCATCATCATCATCATCATCATCACCGTCATAATCATCGCCATCATCATCATCGTCGTCACCGTCATAATCATCGACAGCATCATCAACGACAGCAACAAGACTAACAACACTTCGATAAATATTGTAATCGACGTCATAATCATCATAAACATCAAAGTCATTATCATGGCCATCATTATTTCTTATTACCAACAACATCAACTCCGCTAATCATCAACATTTAACATCGTAATCGTAACCTTTAGTATCATAAGCGCATAAAATAACCACTGTCAGCATCAGCGAAAGAAAACTTTATACTTGAAACCCATAAATAGATATGCAATATCAACAGTCCATTTCGTTATTATGGCAACGTAGATAGCAACCATTTTGGAACTATTACTTAGTAATAACATGCCCGATAGCCACTGCAATAAATCCGCGATAATGCGCTCAAGGGAGATAACTCCGAGTTGATTGTTGGCTAATAACTGATTAATGCACTTTATCTTATCATGACCGATAACGCCTATTATCGGTAGGACGGATTTGCAACATTAGTGTCAAGAAGTAAATGCTCAATATGTTTCTGAAGTTTAAAAATACAAATCCTATTAAATACGCAACGTGATTCGTAGGTTTACTAATGAGAATTCTATTAGAAGATTGTTGATATGTCGAATGATTATTAAATTCGCTAATCAAAGATCTATCATTAAATTATTGTATTTGGCTTAATGCAATGACTTTGAAGCGTGACAACTGATGTTTAAAATGCATGTTCACCAAACGGTATTGCATACATGTTCACTTGAATTTCCAGTTGATTTTAAGTTTATCATGTGCATTTTCCTTTCAGATCTGGTTTCAAAACAGACGTCGCAAGGATGTGATCGGGAATCCAGGGAAACCAAAATCATGTGACACTAGCACGAGCAGCACAAGTAGTTCCGGGAAAGAGTCCGATCAACAAAATAGTCCTCCGCAAAATAGTCCCATCCCGGACGACAGCGGTATTCATTCATCAGACGAAACTGGTTCACAAAAAGACGCTGAACAAAGTGTTGTTCCGTCATTGGTGATGAAAAGTGTAATTGGAGAGTTAATTAAGTTCACAAATGATCCCCAGAAGGGAAAAAAGAAGCGAAAGAAGGCGAAATCAAAACAACAGGACAAATCAGCAATAAAGAAGGGGTTAACGTCCACTCTTTTGAACGGTGCATACGACATGATCTCACCACCAAACCAGATAACCCCCACAGCTTTTTTCGAGAAAATTAAAAACGGATTTTCTCATTCGAAAAACGCGTCCGCGTTTGCCGTCCCGGGGGACGTCTCAAAGCCGTCACAAATATGCAGTGTGTCTAGTACCAGTGAAACCGGAAGCGGAAATATCACTGTCTCCAGTGGAAGCGCCGTCAACAATTCGAGAACCCTCCACAACTATCACATGGCTTCAAGCGGACGCACATATCCAACTGCAAGTTTCATGAACACCGGATTCCCGATGCCAACCTATACAACAAGCATGTCAACCGACCTTCCTGTATTAACAGACATTTTATCGTACAAATCATCGCTCGATATGCGCGCACAGAATGACCGCCTCAAGTCAGCGCCTCAACAATTGTCGTCTGCTTTGCCATCCACGCCTCTACACAGACCGGAAACGAACAAGCCCGCACAACCTAGCCATATGCACCCGTTCACGCCTGGGCGGTCTCTGAATGGAATTTTCCCGTACCCATTTCTGGCAGAGCCGTCCATGATGTTGTCATCTCTACGTCAGGCGGACCACATATTTCGGCCGTCGCCCCATTACCCGATGTCCCACTACAGCGATGACCCATATCAGCCTCTGTTCATTACGTCACTCAGCAACCCGTACTATTCCCCACCCTCGGGCGCCTGGAATCCGTCCCACCCAGTGCCACATCCAATGCCGCCCTCTACCTCGTCATATACTCAGTTATAGCCATAGGCTCTTCATTCATTGTGATGTAAGATACACCAATTGTTATTCAATTATTCAATATTTTATACCACTTTGTTACCGGTTATTCATCAACGAGTATATCCCGCTTCTTTGTTATAAATACAATGCAGTAAAATGTTCGAAATGCACTAAAAACTCCACGTTAAATGTCGGCTTTAAAATAACTCCAAAATGCATTAGGAAACTAGAAGAATAACACATAACTCAGGGCTTTCTCATGGGTGAAACTCAGCATTTTTTTTTATTGTATAAGCAATATGAAAACACTTTGTAGCATGTTTTGTATGTAATGTTATATAACTGTACATATATCTGAATGCTCTAAACTTACAATTATTGTGCCTGATTCTGGTTTGTTGTATATATACATTTGTATAGTTTATATATTATAAAATTGTTTATATTTATAATAAAATGTTCTACAGTTACGACACTTTGGTTGATTTTTGCCTCCACAAAAGTGCATTTAATTGTCTATTTGAAACATTTATTTAATTGTGAACATTAAGAAAAAAGCACACGTCCGTAAAATCAGACATTTTGCAACCAATTTTCTTACAAGTTTCAAGTTTCAAGTTTGTTTATTTGTGATAAAGTCCTTTAAAACTACATTGTGTACATGCCATTATTTTTTTTTTCTAATCTAAAATTGCGTTCATTGTTAAGTTCAAAGCAAATACAATAGTGCGCTAGATGATACTCACTGTCCGCAATGTTTTCACACGCAAGATCCTTATCTTTTGCAGATAACGTGGGGGTAAAATTGCCGCTTTTACAAGCATGCTGCTCGATGTAAGCAGCTGCAAGAACCTCTGTTTTTATTCTCTTCCAATTAGCTTTTCTTTTTTTCTTTTTTTTTCTCTCATAACTTTACCGAAATTAAAGCCGCATCCATTTTGACAAGTTACAAATGCAGACGACATAAGGTGACAACACACTTTATAGTATAGTTTAACCGTCGGAGTTGTTGTTGTTTGTTTACATGTTCACCTCCAAGTTGGAGAGTTACGATCATTTGTTCACGTACGTACGATGTCAAACTTACGCAATAGTAGTAAAACGCTCTTACGAAATGCGTATGCTATTCGTAACTATTCAACTTACGCCAATATTTACGCAATTCGTAAGTATTGTTAGTAAAACGGTACCCGGGGGCCCCTGACACATATATATATTACAATCCATGCAAGACAATGGTGTGTGCACAATTGGTTGGCATAACATGTAAGCATATAATCGAGTGGTAAACGATGCTTAACAATAGCATACTAAAACATTGTACAACATTTGCATGAAGTAGATCGAAAATGTATATTATATATAATTATATACACACACACACATACATACACAAACATATACACCCACACACACATCCATAAACANCCTTTGGGACGTTATACAAATAGGGTATCGACCAAAATCTCCGAGGCTCGTGATATTTGATGTTTTTTCACCGACACAAAGGTACTTTCTACAGGCCTGTCGGTGGACTGATTCGATACATGGTATTTCTTGAGAACCCCAAATTTCGCTGCCATGTAATTTTTTTTTACCGTCAAACAGTTTAAAAAAGACTGAATTAGACAGTTGACCATATTTATACAGGGACGATAATATGCCATTCAAGGCACGTTTCCCCTTAGTTGCATTTTCATTAGATTCACAAGATTAGGATAGGGTTTCACAAAACTGATTAATGAAATTTTAATCTTTCATTGAAATAAGCAAAAACCTAATGTATAGTGATACCTACTCTTTTTTGTTCTCGATAGTCTGAATCTATATAATATATTAATACTATTTATACAGATTTTATTTAATTAGTCTGCATTAATGTATACCTTAACCCTTTGAGCGCTGGAACCGGATTTTGAAGGCCTTTGCAAACAGTTTGGATCCAGATGAGACGCCACAGAACGTGGCGTCTCATCAGGATCCTAACTGTTTGCTATTCTGATAGAATATTTTGAAAAAAAATCGAAGAAAATGCTAATTTAAAAAAATTAGCAGACAACATTTTAGCAGACGACACATTTCCCAGCATGCAAAGGGTTAAACAGATTGCGATTATGGCAATCATATAACGAGTTCATTTTGAGGATAATGCCGTTACACGTTACCATTTAAAATATTGAAATCTTTAAACACGTTCATAATTCATCTTGACTAAAATGATTACACAACACAGAAGACATATTGTCTTCTTTTGCTTGTTTTTTTATTGAGTCGTAAAAGGACCGTGGATGATTCTGTTGTTGTTGTTGTTGTTTTGTATATACAGAAAAATCAGACAGTAAAATGTTAGAAATGCAGTTAACAGTATAAGTTTTCTAGCTTGTGACAATGTCAGGAAAGTAAAACAATGTTGATTTTTTGTAATGTTCTTGATTTTCTTATTGGTTGTCTATATGTGCTTGTACAACTAACAATTGCGTTCGTCTATGAATAAGGCATTTAACATTTCAGAAAATTCTCAACACAGGTAATTCATCTCTATGTGACAATAATTCAAATAACACGAATACCGGTCATTGAGTATTCACAAAACTTTAGTTTAGTTGCCCACAGTTGCCCCTACATTTTTACCAACAAAGACTGTTTATTTTGGCAGCATAATCTATTCGGTCGTGCCAATAACAAACATTGTTCTGTAGTTGCTTTGAATTGACCTGTTACAGCATATATTTGCAAATTTATTTCGGCCACTGCTTTAGACTTTGAAATGCCGAACGACTGTTTTCATTGTATGAAACTAGTGTAAACCTATTTATTTTAGCTCGATTGCATCGAAAGCCGAATGCTTATTGTAACAATCTCGAGTCCGTTTCCTGGGTAGAACCAGTACTTGGTGTCTTTTGGAGGGTAATCTTAAGAACGCTCCCACAGTGAGGTCGAACCCGTGACCTCCGCGGTCGCTATGCGGACACCATATCCACAACGCCACAGCGACCGAGCTGTATGAAACCAGACAATGGGATGGGTGGTATGGAGCAAAAGAAAAACATGAAGCGAATACAAATGACTAAATAAAAATATTACTGATCAATAAGGCTACTGTGTTTTTATTGGTGGGACTGAATTAAGATACTGGTTGTGGTTGGTCGGCTAAGATTTTGAACACAAGGCTTCCAGTTATTAAAGCTGACAAAATGGCAGAACTGGTTTTAAAACTATTTAATCTGCCCTTAATTTGTCAAACATGAGTTAAAGTAGAAACTACAAATACACACAGGTCATTGTAGTTTATAACAGTCGCTAATAAAAATTAAAGGACACACACTGGACTAGATGATTGTATAAAGAGTTAATTATTATAAATGTATAAAACTTCGAATGAGTTTGGCTGAACTTGTCATTTTAATACGGGCACAATGTGCATTTCTATTCTGCGCTTTTCGCTCGACTCTGAATACATAGAAAATGGAATATATTTATTTTAATTTTTATTTCGCTTCCTCGCTCCAAAATTGTGGGAACGAAATTCGAAAAAAAACACTGATCCAAATGCTGTGGCCTAAGGACGATTTATAAATACATATGTTTGCATGTTTATTCTTAAGTTTTAAGGTTTTTCTTAAAGTTTGAACTTTTGAGTGTTTAAAGTGTTTTGGATTGTTTGATGCGTTCAGTTGAAATTGTGCCATGATTTTCTGGTAACATTATTATTTACATATCAAAATGCTTTAAATCTCGAAAGGATATTATTAGATCGCCACGGCGTAGTGGATATGGTGTCCGCCCATTATCGGATCGTTCTTTAGATCTGCCCCCCCCCAAAAAAAAAACAAAAAAAAACACACACAACAACACCAAGTATTGCTAAGGAAGCGGACACGAGGAAGGTCCAACAAGCCTTAGGCTTTCGATGCAATCGAACCAACACAAATATGTTACAACTAAAACTAAAATGATATGTTTTATGTCTCCAATAATTAGCTTCTGTATATAGCTATATGCTGTTGACCGTGGTTAATATTTTCATGCTTTTATTTTTATGTAGGTATTTGAAAATACAGCGATGGGAGCATTTTCATTAACTATAAGCTACATCCTTTACAATGATTGGTACTTTGGAGATGAAAAATGCAATAAACATGTACGACTTGTGTCAGCAGCTGGGACCAGCAGAAAACGATCTCCTTTTCATTGATAAATATATATATATATATACATGTAGTTCAACATTTTAGTTATGTAATATTTTCACTAATATGGAAATACATTTTTCATTCTTCTTAAATTCGAGAAGAGCGCGTTCTAAATAACTATGTCTGTGCGTCTTTTATAATAACGTATTCTTCTTATTGCAAGTAAGCATACATGGGAGGTAACTGCAAACACCAAATAATTGTATTGGCTTAATTTACATGAGTTAGCTCCCTCGTATTGCTGGATTTTCAGCTCACTTAATTGAAACAAGAAATATCTTTAAAAAAGATATACGGCGT
>VMBQ01009472.1:0-15816 GCA_007657795.1 Dreissena rostriformis
ACACATTTATCGTCAATATTGGGCAGAAATTTATAGTTTTTGTAAGTAATATACTGACTAATGACTATAGTAAAGGTTGTATGATAGATTGTTTTAGGGATCACGCTTTTTGGTCAAATGTCCCGACAATTTTTTATGGGATGTCCCGATTTGGACCTGACAAATTCTGGCATGTATGCTGGTGCATCACCATACATAATAAGCCCTTTGAGACAACACTTACATGAATGGTGCATCACCATAGCTTATAAGTAACAGTGCTCTTTGAGACAACACTTACATGTCTGGTGCAGATGATGCTTCAGCTTGAACAGAATAGTTGGCACTGAAAATAAACATACATTTTAAGCTAGAGAAGAATTCAAAATCAATATGCAGTCTTTTATTTTCATTCCTTTTTTCATTTTATTTATTTGTTATATATTTTTTTAACAGCCGACTTGCACCTACAATTTGAACTTGAGAATTCCTCTCTCTGAACAGCAGCAGTACATGCCAGTACGACTCCATCTGCCTCTCTCTTTGGCAGCATATTTGAAGGGGTGTCCAAACTTTGGAATTTACTAACAATTCTAAAGGGCTGACCCCAGTTAGCTCAGTTGCTCTCTCAACTATCTGGTAAGTTACGCATCAAGCCATGTCATTTTTCATGTGTTGGCATTCACATAAAAACTTCAAACTAGTAAAAAAAAAAATAGTGAAATTTGAACCCTAACTTTGGTTAATAAAACATGCTTAACTCTTAATGTATTGTGAAACTGTGTGGATACTTAATTTGCCTACATTATGTGTATTCTCAGCTTAATCCAGGGGTTTCGCTGTCGATCGCCACTGTCGCCAGTGGCGCTAATTTTTTAAAAGTGGCTCTAAATTTTTTAAAGTGGCGATTTTCAAAAAATCTGTTAAATCGTATCAAAAAATGTACTGCGAGTCTGTCCTCAGTTGTTAATATTGATTTACGACCATGTAAGCGACCTACAGTGCAGAGTGAATGAAATCACTGAAGCGTGTACGTGTTACAGACGGTGTTTTTACTGCTATTGTCAAGTTTTATGGGGGTTATAATCGGATTAACGGCNATGCATGCCAAATATCAAGGTGCTATAGCATATATCTTCAATATTGCAAAAGTTATGGCCAACGTTAAAGTTTTCGGACGGACAGCTGGACTGACAGTTCAACTGCTATATAACACCCTACCGGGGGCATAAAATGTATGCTGAAATCAAAAATATAATTTCAATCACCAGACTGCCATTTTATACCTATGATGACTACTTTCAAAGTTGATAAAGTTTGTCTTCATCTAGCCTTACAATGGTAATTTTAACAAAATCATGAACTGTTCAGCTACCCAGTTGTGGTGTTTTTGCTTGATGGGGTTTTATGGAAAACAAAGTTGAAGCTACTTAGATGGATCCATGCACTTATTGCGCAAGCTGCAAAATAGGACCATATAAACCAACTTCAACATGAGCAAACTTATACCAACAGATTTAAGGTAATATTTCAATTATTATTACGACTTTCGGACTTTATACAGAATAGACTTACACCAGTCTTTCAAAGTGATTAAAACAATCATTGAGGAACAATTTATTAAAACTTGAACAATAAATAGCTCTTACCAAAACCCCTACCACCACCCCTATCACCTCCACGGCCCCTGCCTCCACCACGACCTTTGGGTTGTTCTAGAAATCGTGCCAGCGGCAGTAATTTGTAGGGGTCGATATAAAACTGAAATATAAATAGGTCTTTGAAAAAAATAAAAAAACATGCAATGGGGCAGCTATTTAAGTTAAAAGTTTTAGAATTTCATTAACTTAAGTACTGTTAACTATTTGTTTTTGTGGGCAGTTTGTGTGTGTGTGTTTTTCATAAATTGTTTAATGACTGCAAAAGGTTAAACATAGGTACCGGGTTAATGCTAATAAATCAATACAAGTTACAGTAAATAATTAATGGGGCAAAATAACTTAAAGCAAAGGAGAGTTCAGAGCGTTCAGCAGTGAATGGTTAAAAAACTTTAATTGTAAGTTTGAATATTTTTTGACATTTAATAAGGAAGCTTTAAACGCATTAAAATCGCCCGGGTTTCGCTCATTTGTAAGCCAAGATTTTACGTTGAAAAATTTGGTTAAAAATTATGGAAATTGAACAGAATTTCTCTACTAAACAAATCATTTATAAAAAAACAATCCTGCAAATATAAATTATTAAACTGACCTGAAATTCAACAAAGAACTTATAAATAAGACCAAACAGTATATGTCCTTACCTTCTGATCTTTTGAGAAAGAGCTGGACTTCATGTTGTCTGACAGTTTTATTGAGAAATACTGAATAATGGTTAAAGAAAATACTGACAAAGGTAAAAATAGCTACAATTAGTTGATCAATTAGATACATTTGTTATAATGAGATGGATAAATATACTAAATAGAGTCAATGACTTTGCCCATAGGCATGGCCTTAATTTACACTAAAATTGTCATTCAAAGCAAATAATACAACCACCATTAATTTCAACATTATTGAAACATCAAAATTATTCTGACCTTATTAATGATAATTAAATATTTCATCTGAGAGCCACACAGGATGATTTCATACAATGGAATACTGTGAATACATTCATACAATTGATTTGTCTAATTGAATAGCAATACACTTATGAAACCATTGTTAACACCATTTCATGGAGTGCAACAAAGGTAACATTAAGAAATGTCAACCAACAATTACAAATCTTATCACAAAGGATACAAAGTCCTGAATTTGTCCGAAGATCTCATCGACTTTGCCAATCTGTTGTTTGTTTTCCAGGAATATTGGTGCATTAAAATACGGCACTTTTTCATTAGTTGCCTTACATACAAGATCATCTTCACATGTGTGAGCAAAATTCCCCATTACTGAAAAAATACACACATATGAGCTGAAATAAAGCGAACATATAAAATAATTCAATATTGAATGTAATATAAATTTTAATGATTGAATTATAACTTAAGGTTGAATGTTGGCAATACACTTGAATACACAAAATACATAAAAGTGTATAAAATCTACTTTAGAATCACTTACCAACCACTTGTTCTGGCGGACCCTGGTCATAACTGTTGAAACCCCCACGTCCACCTACAAAACGCAACATTCTAATGAACAATTGAAAACAAACAAAAACAAACAACATTTACTTCTGGTCTGCCTAACAAATAATATATTAATGTACATTCAGGATCATTTATTTCTAAAATACATTATGATATCTATCTATGTGACGCATACAATAGTACTGTCATTAAAGGTGAAATCACAAAATCATACAGGGCTCCATAAAACAATTTAGGTCCTGTGAGTTGTCTCTGGTTTATTTGTTTCAGAAGTAAAGTGTACCTCCTCTCCCCCCAAATCCTCTGCCGCCCCCAAATCCTCTCCCTCCACGGTCGCCGCCCCCTCTGCCCCCTCGGAATCCACCACCACGGTCTCCGAATCCCATGGCGTGCTCAGCAAGTCTGCATTTTAAAATAACAAAGGTTAGGATAATTTGAGATTTGCAGATGTTAAATAATATAGCATAACAGAGGTTTTTCCAGCCATTTTGGGGAAAAGGAGACTGGTCAAATTGTATTTTTTTTAAATCGATAAAATGCAGACATTCCAAAAAGTATTGGAAGTCCACAGGACATCCGGTCCTGTAGACTTACATAACATGCAGGACCGGACTGGGATTCATAGGCTGGAAACATCAATGTACAAACATATATATCCCAATACATTTGCGAAGTTAAGTGTTATGTCGTTCAGCAACAACTCAGGTGTTCCATTAATACTTAGGCGTAATAAAAAAACATGTTTGTTTCTGGTTACCCGACCGACCGTGTCAATTTACCCCCGACTGCAATTTTTTTATCAAAAATAAAAAAAAAAAGAAAAAAGAAAAAAAAATCGCGAGTGGACAACAACGATATTGTTTTACACTATTCGGCCACAATTTAGATCGCAAACGGCCCGAAGATTATACCACGTGTACTCCATTGTTAGGAACTATACAAGAAGTTGGTAAATCAAAACTAATTGTCCTTTCTCAGAAAAATCCAAAATAATATAATTCGTTGTTTTCAAGCTAAGGTCGAGTAATTACGGCCATTCGAGACTCAACTTGTGTAAAACACGTGTTCAATTACCAGTTAAGCTCCACCTCCGTTGGCTGACAAAGATTAAAAGGCGGAGCTAAGCACGTGCTGTTACATAACTAGATGATTGCTATCGAGTAACAAACACACGATTGGTTTAGTGGGTTGATTGCTACACAAAGGAAGCCAATTTNGATTTGCAGATGTTAAATAATATAGCATAACAGAGGTTTTTCGAGCCATTTTGGGAAAAAGGAGTCTGGTCAAATTGTTGTTTTTTTTTAATCGATAAAATGCAGACATTCCAAAAAGTATTTGAAGTCCACAGGACATCCGGTCCTGAAGACTTACATAACATGCAGGACCGGACTGGGATTCATAGGCTTGAAACACCAATGTACAAACATATACAGGCCTCGACACTAACGGTGTCCCGGGAACCCGAGGACACCAGATTTTGGCGAGGGTCACCAGTTCCTTCAAGCTGGGTGGTCCTCCGGGAACCCTAAATTTATAGAACTACTTCGTATTGATTGACCATTTGAATCCGCATAATTATCTTTTTATTTTTTGCCGTGTTTATAAGAATTTCTGAACGGTAATAGTGTACTTTTAATATCTCGGACCAGTAACTATGTGGTACATGCTCAAAGTATTCGGATTACGCGAAGGGAAGTAACTCGTGGTCAATTACAAAAACGGTTTTCGTGATCCCTCAACAAAAACAAAATTCGGATATAAATCGATTACAAAAAGTTATTGAATTAGATTGCAACTGCTTATCTGCACTTTATTTGTAGATTATCAATCGATTATCATTGTCAATAATCCAAATATTGAAGAAAACGGCAATAAATGCATGTTAAACTGCATGTGTATGAGTAACCGGTGCATTTATAAAAATTGCCTTGGGAGCTTGATCTTTTTTAAACACGGTCTTGAAAGGGTAACAGTCTGTTTGTAAATGTTTAAAGTCGTTATTATGAACTAAAATTGTTTGCTTTTTACAACAAAATGATAAGTTTGTGTTATTACTCTGAAGATATAGAAATCATTTGGCACTATTAAATTTATTGTTAGAAAATTATTATTGAACAACTAATCAACTTGAACAAATCCAACTAAACATGTCATGAACAACTGAAGTTGATAAATTTAGATGGTTGTTTCTGGGTCACAATGGGAACGAAGAAAAGCAAATACACGCCTTACAACTCTTATTTTTGTACAGTATTTGAGATGAGTCCAATGAGAGCATTTATCACAGTGACACTGTGCCCATTGTGCAAACTCCACAACAAAAAACAGGTTTACAGCAGGTGGCATTCTTGNTCTGCATTCATCACCCGTGTTACACGCAGTCCACATTTTAAGTATATACAGTGACTGAAAATTAAATCAGCATCTGATATATATACATGTGCTTTTTTCTAACACGAAAAACACGTGGCTTGTATCTAGTAACAGAAGTAGTAATGTTTAATTTGACGTTAATAGATCTTGTGTATTTCGGATAGGCTTTCGGACTTAGCAATTTACGATGTTAATTCTAATTTATTCTTTTTGTTTAAATAATTATTTATTTGCGCATTGATCTTATGGATGTTAAATTTGTTTATTCAGGGACTAGCCTATGGGCGATTAGAGCGATAATTATACTCTAACGCCCGGATTTTCGCCCCTAGAGTCCAGAAAAGCGAAGATCAAGTCGCCCGATTTTTTTAGTAAGCAAGACCGGAAAAGCAAAATCAAGCCGCCCGATTATTTTTGCTAAGGCCTGCTAACGCCCGCAGGCGATAAGCAAGTTTATTGTTTGTTGTTTATCTAACGGTTACACAATTTACCCCCCCGCACAGATCGCTAATTGACCGTGACAAAGCAGTTGCTTAATATTGGTTGCTATAACAACACACTCGTGCCTCTTCGCACATGCCGTAAGTTGTCTAATGATTATGTGATAATTGATTGACGAGCGAGTGTCATTTCGCCGACAATTTTGATCATTGTCTGTTTTGAAACCGAAATTAGAACTCTGCCTTGAAGGCGGAGTTAAGCGGTACATTCACATTGATAGTAACCAATGAGAACGTGTGCATTATGAATACATATGCAGTAGTTTACCTAAGCCATGAAGTGACGTCGTAAGTCGTCGTTATGGGTGTGCACAAAAAAGTTTACATTAGGCAACACATGACCAACTGTAAATATGAATACGATTTACTCTAGTATTTTCTACTGTTAACTTGTTTCGTGTTTAAAAACTCTTACACAATCATTCTTCAGTCAATTCACATTGTATTTCGTCAGACATTAATTCATAACCATATACCGACTACCGGTACACGGAAACTAACTCAACCGTTCGCAGTGCTCATATCCATAATTTGATAAATCCATACGTAAAAGGCTTCATTGTAAATCCTACTTAGTGATATTATTTAAGTAAAAGCATACAAATCAAAACTTATTCAAAATGTTGTGATCAATCGAATCAAAACACTCACTCAGTGAACAACATTTAAACAGTGGAAGTTCTAGCTAATATGTGCACATTGCTTCTTATTACACAAGACCACATGGGTCTGGAACAAATGCGAGCTAACGTTTCGGTATCGACGTAGTGCAAAAAATTACTTCATCTCAATGATTTTCCATTTTGAACATTGTTTTATTTGTGGGTACATACATAAATCATTAAGATGTTTTATTTAATTGTCATCGCTCAGATTCCTGTATTTTATTAAGGTTTTATACAAAAATAAAATACATCCTCCCTTTCAATGCGGATAACGTGACTTGTGTACACGTCCCGCATAATTTTTGCCCGCTTTTAATTGGCTTGAACAAAGGGTAAACAAAATATACATGAGCACGGTTTAGAGTGTTTTTAACGTCGCGTTCGGAAGTGTGTTTCGATTACAAATTTAACAATGCATGAAATGCACAATATCCACGAGGAAATCTACACCTGCTTTTCATCATCAGTCTGCTAAGTAACTTGTCACAATTTTTTTGTGGAGAATTATACCGTTTAGTGCGGTAGGTTTATTAAAGCCAATTGTCTGTGACAGAAGACGTCTTAGCAGCCCAAAAGCGGGCATTTGGGCTGCTAATTAAAATAACAGTAGTGAAATGAGGGTTCTAAGTGGACGCAAGCTTGAAATTGGCTGACATAATTTAGGTGTTTGCCGCACTTTTAATTGTAAATACCATACAAAATTAGGTAAAAGTAGTTTGTTCCAAGAATATATTAATATCAAAGGATGTAATTAAATTTAAAAATATGAGTTGTTTGTACTTGATGATGATGGACTTGATACTAAATTTCCATACATTAAGATTGTGTTTTTTATGCCCCCTTTTAAAAAAAAGGGGGTATATTGTTTTTGGCCTGTCTGTCTGTCTGTCTGTCATTCTGTCTGTCCAAAATTTTAACCAATATTAAAGTTTTGTCATAACTTTTTCAATATTGAAGATAGCAACTTCATATTTGGCATGCACGTGTATCTCATGGAGCTGCACATTTTGAGTGGTGAAAGGTCAAGGTCATCCTTCAAGGTCAAAGGTAAAAAAAAATCAAAGCGGTGCATAAGGGGGCATTGTGTTTCTGACAAACACGTCACTTGTTTACAAAAGCAGTCATAGGGATGATGATAATATAATGACGATAAAAATGTGATGAAAAGGTTACCGGTACATATCTTAAATTACTTAAATGTGTTAAATGACTAAAATGTGTTATGATGAAGTAGGTTTTAATGAAAACTTATTGTTGTTACAAATAAACATAGTTTAATGATAGAAATAATAAAAGTTGTGAAATGAACATGTTTTGTTTTTGAAAAACTTATAAGTCGATATTGTTCCCACAAACTTCTCCCTGATTTTCCAAACTTCTCCCTGTTTCAGAAAAAAGAAGTCACTTCTCCCTATTTTAAAGGCCTAGGGTAGTCCCTGTTATTCGAGGTAAGTTACATGAGTAATTTAACTAATTGGATATCGCGAAAAAATGTGTACCAAAAATGTATATATTACTACATATGTTGCTATATGTATACATGTCCCGGAAAATCGGCAAAAGTTTCGGAAAATTGAGCACAATGTCCCGGAATCGGTCTGAAAATTTATGGCATGTATGACATTTATGTGTTGGTCTGTTGTTGATAGTTTGTAAAAACTATGTAGTATGTTATTTCAGAAAACAAGAATGGATGGTGGCAATTATCCTGGGCCTTTCTGTCAAGAAATAAGCGTGAAAAACATTAATTTAATTGAACATTTTAACAGCAGAAGTTGTTAACCATGTGCAAATGACCAAATGTAACTGTTTAACAATTTGAATTGCGATGCTTTATTTTCTGATGTTTGATATTTCTTTCTCCATTTCAGATGATGTACATTTGTGTGATGCTATGTTTAAATAAATCATTTTGAAACATGTATACAGCATACTGTTCCATTGATGTTACCGGTAACATTATCATATTATTTTGGTTTTCTGTGCTGTTGGTCATGTTTATCAAGTGGAAACAATGTTATTTATATACAAAATAATATTAATAAGGTTGGAATAACCGACAGTTTTTACACCGCGAAAAAGTGGCGACAACTTTTTTGGGGCCAGTGAAACCCCTGTAAACCATTAATGAAATGGTGTTTAGTTTGTTGTCATGTATTGACATTATTCGGGTGTGCAATCCGGTTCGAACCCACACCCTGCCAAGCTCAGGTCAAAGCCCAAGAAACCGTAAAATGTCTCCCAAAAAGGCTATATTTGTTTTGTTCCAGTTCTTTCTTTCAGGCTTTCTCCACCCATTTTATGTCCAGCCAAATAAAATATTTACCTAGCAGCGTCTTTTCCGCTCTCACTGAATGTTGTATCTGTGTTATTCATAAGAAAGTCTGTATATTTACTTCAGTTTTATAAGACAATTCAACAAAAGCGAAAGAAAGAAAGTCCAGAAATTTATTTTGGAAACATTTTAAGGAAGTTGAGAAATGGTTACGTTCCACTAAATTAATAGCAGCATTAACATGCGGAGTATTTCCTAGGGCATGTTACGGGAAAAGCAACGTGACTAAAGAGGGCCCTTTTTCGCGGAAACGGCTTTTAGTTTCAGTTCACGACAGGGCATCGCAAAGGGCATTGCATATCCTACTGTTGACATTTTCAAAAACGAAACTGTGTTATGTTGAATAAACATCGGTTAAAGTTTTATATTTACAAATACAATAATTTTAAGCTATAAAACCATATGTGTCCCAAAATACAAAAAAGCATTTAATGAAAACAACATTACAAAGTAAAATTTAGTAATTAATGTCAACGTAAGATACATTTATTTAATATGTTTAATGTTACCTAAGCTTTTTTCTTGAATTGTTAAATTGATTACACTTGAATGTCAACAAAACACATATAATGTTAACTTTCAAAGTCTCTAATTATAAAAATTAAATATTCATTCGACGAACATTCCATTGCATGATTTAATATGTATAGATGTATATAGATCAATAATATCTTGACACTTTTCGCAGTAAAAATGACATATTAAGCCGCATCAGGTACAGGAGGATTATAAATCACAAAATAGCAACAGTTTAAGCAGAAATATCTAGTTGGTTATAAATTATGGATTCTGGCGGACAATCGTCTTCAATCGAAATATTTGCCTTTTTGGATGATTCCTACCCTTCGATAGCTTGTATCACTAATAATGTATAGCAGGCCCGGCTTCTAGGGCTCCCCCAAAAGGCTCCGAAGCTTATGTATTGTTTAAGTCTTATATATGAAAATCAAATACGGAAAGCACATTTTGAAAATGCTGATATATGAATAGGTTGAGCTCCTTGACTAAGTAGTATCGACAACCCAAGATTAACGCCTAAAGGCACCATTTTGGAGGATTTGTTTGTGTTGGGAAGGGGATGTGTCCAACTTGCTTATTCTCTAAGAGCCGCATATTCACGGGCACTAGGGACGTACGTATGCGCAGATGACACGAAAGATCCGTATCGCATAATCACAACATCGCTGACTGGAGTAATGCTTGGATGATGTGTCGACACTTCAATGTGTTACTTGAAAAGTATGTATAAACCACCAGCTTCAAAATTGGCTAAATATATGAATTTGTGAAAGAATAAATTTGTATAAAGATGTAAATGATTACTCATTAATATCTTTAAAACTATTCGCCATGCTTTATAAAATATTCGTGTCAATCATCGGCACATACCGATTTTCGCCGATCATTGAAATTAATTAAATAATTGTTTGAAAATCATCGAGAGGGCATATATGCCCGGGTTGGTACACGTTCTGGAGAGCAAATGTCCACCTATGGTAGAAATATCGAGAGCTTATCAATGCCCGAGAGGGCATGTGTCCGGCCTACTGAACCAATCAGTCAGTTGGTCGGTCGGTGTCTCTGTCTCTCGGTCGGTCGGTCGAGGATGTCATATCTTGTGCCGGCCCTTGATAACATAATAGTAACTAAACGCCAAATTAATGCTTAAATCCTGACTTTTCCATGTACATTTTGCACGACACAACTAGTGTTTTATCTGGATGAGTAGGGATATCAATAGTTTTGTATCAAACACAAAGTAAAATATCGATTTCCATATTTAGGGTTAGGGGTCACGTATGTGTAGGCATAAGCAACCAACAAAGGCGCACGGCACAAACTCTCGTACATAGTTTCAAACCAAGTGCTTGAGGTCAACAGATGCCATGGTTTGTTAGCAATTGTAGTGTCATTAAAGAGGCAGTACTTTTGAACCATATTTTATGTATTGTTTCATACAAAGATCTATCAATAAACATGTTAATTGATAAATCTGTGTTTCAAATACTAAATTTGTATACAAATAGCGTATAATTTAACAAGAAAATTTGAAGAAATTAAATATATATTTATTTATAGTTAGTTTTTTTGTCTCAGCATTATTTGAAACCGAAGCTCGGGCTGTGTATGCTACTCAGTAAATTTTCAATAAAGACTGGCAAACTATTCGCTATAATAAGCAAAGTCTTAATATATAAAAAACACACCGTATATAACATATTTTATCTATATCAATTTTTAAACTTGAATTTTTGTACAGTTTAATGTTCATTGATTCACATTTTATTCATATTTTATTAGTTTTAATAAAACGAGAGCACGATATATATATATTTTTTTATTTTTTTTGTACCAATATGCGAGTGACCAACACAACCCTATAAAATTGTTCAAAGGTCAGTTTTTTAAATTCGCTTGAATTGCATACATGCGTTAATAAATAATGCTAAAATAGAGTATATAACAACAAGGAAATAAAAGGATATATAGATCTACATTTTTCTTGTTAGAAACACAACTAACGAAGGTATGCAGAAAAAAAACATATTTTAAACTATATTTTCTTTAACGAATCAATTATTTGGGTAATGAAATAACATGCTTGGCATTAGCATACACAAATAAACGCATCCTTCGGTCTTTTTGTTTATTGTATCAGGATATTGCTCTTTTTTTGTNAGGATCGTAAACAACCTGGTGGACATCGATTCCAGAAGTGTACTCATACCAGCAGGAGTGCACACCAGAGGCCATGCAAACCGCTTCATAGTGCCATTTACCACCGTCAATGCCTACCAGTTTTCCTTCTTCCCAACTGGAATACGCCTCTGGAATGGTCTCCCAGAACAGGTGGTCATTTCCCCGTCCATAGATGTCTTCAAGACTAGGATGGGGGAGCTGTGCATATAACTCTGGAGCAAAATGTTTTTATCCGGCTTTTAACCATTGTTCTTCCCTTCACACGTGTACATAGTTCACAATTGTGCGACAATGTCCCAGAGGGGCCCAGCACATTAACCGAGAGATAGAGATAGAAGCTCATTTGGCCCCGTTTTTTTCAGGCTCATTCGGCCCCAATTAACGCATACTACCACGATCTGTATGAAAAAAGGATCATTCATCTGTACTGTATTTCACTTTAAAGTTAAACCATAATTTAAGATAGATGAAGGTGTTTATTACCATCAATCCATTGAATCCATATCTTCTTTGTGCAACAGGAGATAAACAAGATAAGCCAATAATTTAGAGATAACAAATATATCAATACATGTGTGTGACATTGTACATAATAAGTGCACCCCCTACAGCATCCCATCAATAAAGCCAGTTTAAAAAACTTTTTTTTTTTTTATAATTCCCAGAACATGAACATCATATACATCATTTTATATTTCGTTTGAAACTGTGTCATTTCTCAAATGGCATCGACATACTTATTATGATATCAGTGTTATTTGGGTGGTCTCGGCCTGAAGAAATTTACTGGACACATGCAAAATCATAAAAAGGGGTTTTGCACTTTATCAGTCTTGGACGTAAGCCACTCGACCGACTACCGAGTCGATTGATTTTTGCGTCTGTCGAGTGAAAATTCCAAGCCGGTAGCCCGATCGGTCGAAAGCTTTTTTCGTGTCCAAACTCAGTAACATGTCGGAAATAGCTTCCTATAGTTAAAGCTTCCTCGGCATTCCGGAAANTCTCTGTCATCGAAGTGCCATCCGTCATCAATGTATCCGCATACTCGGCGTGATTTTGGATATCTTATTTCTCGTAGTTTTAAAGGGAGATTATACGATTTTTATATGTAATATATTGATAAAAATATTTGAAAAAAATCGTGCAATCTAACTTTAAGGTGGCATACTGTTCTTGGAAAGGTCCGTGAAAACAAATACCCATGTATTATTCATATTTATGAAGCTGCCTTAAATACCGATTGTGCATGTTTAGCATGTCCGGTCTTCTTTATTAGCTCAAAATTGGAATTCTGCGTTGAGTGTGTCCGTTGTCCGTTTTACTTACATTAACCAACATAAAAACGTGAACCGTAAATCAAACTACATTTATAATTGACGTATTTGTTGACAGTAATGTAATGAAACAATGCTAGACTGCTTGTATGAGTTCTAGAAAAAATAACCATCTTTTCGACATGGCTATGGAACTAATAACACAATCTTTTTTTTTTTATTTCAGGCGGCGTCTTTCGGGTTTGATCAGTTGCGGATGGTTGCAATCAGGGAGAACGAACTGTTGCCTCCTCAACAACATGAATTTGTCATTGACCAGTCGTCACTTCACGTAGACTACATGGCAAAACTGTACCTGTCTTCAAACAATCTGGATAAGGACACTAAACAACCTATCATGACCAAGGGTGATGGTAATTGTTTGTTCAACTCGTTATCAGTGGCACTAAGTGGAAATGAAGTTCTAAGTACCAAGTTGCGCGTTCGAACCTGTGTTGAAATGGCGCTAAACAAGGACTATAATGCTTCATTGGAGCTAACGAAAAAAGACTTCGAACTCTGTTCTGCGTCATTTGAAGTGGCAGCAGTGGAATGTGCGAAAGGCGGATGCTTTGCAATCCCTTGGACCATCGAGGCTGCAAGTGGAGCGCTGCGCCGTAACATCAAAGCGACGTATCCGTTGGTGAACGGTTTGGGGGATCACCAGGCTAAACTTTTGACTAGAACTCACCCTTCAAGGCGGCCAGTATCAAATCCACGGCCCATTTGTATTATGTGGTCCAAGATGGGACAGCAGGTTGGGGCTATTTGGACTCCAAACCACTTCGTTCCGCTAATGCCGATCCAAGAGGACGTTGAAACTATTACCATGGACATGGTGGATTCTGTGAGAACAAGTACACCGACACAGTTACATCGAAGATTGGACGAAATTGTTAGTGATCAGCCGAGTGTCGATGAAATCAGTGAAATAGCTACCGACGAATTTCGTGCTAGTGACATTTCTGACGTAAATGAAGATATGTGTCCGGACAACCGTTCGTCATCAGATGAGATGTGTAACAACATATCAAGTGCCACGTCTTTGACTGGTTTCGAGGAATCACCACACAGACTAATTCCCAACACCCACCCTTTGCCAGACGGAAAACCACTGACGCCTGCAGACTTACTGAATGTTGTTATAAGTGATACGCCGAGTGTTCGCAGTGTCCCAAGGGGAATTAAGGAAAATGTTTACGTGGTGCTAGAACATAATGAAAATTTACGTCGAATGAGTGACAAGAAACAACCTCGGTATTGGGACGATTGCGGAGCATGGGACTCGAGAAAAATGCGGAACTGTAAAACCAATTTCGTGATTAAAGACCAGGGTGCAACAAAATCGATCAGTCATGTAATCGTCAAAGAGGGACAGGTATATAATGAACACAGGGACAAAGGTGCGAAAGTATTAAAATTAATGAATCCTCAACCGGAACTATCAGAAGTCGTTACACTGCACCGAACATATTCTGTTCTGAAGAAGGACCCGGCGTACAAAAAACGTGTGACATGGATTGAAGGCGTAACGAAAGCTGTTCCAGGAGCTCGTGATGTCGCTGTCGTTGAGTACACAGGACAGTACAACGATGTAGACGCTCCGCACGGGAACGCAAAAAATAATGCAGCCACATACGTTCGCACCAAAAGTGAAGTAATCGAAAAGATACAAGAAAATGTGACACACAGCAAGCCTTCGGACACGTACGGGAAAATGACATGCCTTGATGATTCGTCGGAGTTTCCGCGTGATTTAAAACAATGTCAGAATGTAAAGGCACGTGTGAATGCGACGAGTGGGATTAAACCAAAGGCCAGGAATGTCGCAGATGAACTTTTAAATGTGTTGGAAATGGTGTCCAATAAACATCCGTACGTGGCTGAGGTGATCCATTCAAGGGATAGTGACCTTCCAGAGATTATATGTTACACTGAAGACCAGTTAGCAGATTTTAGGTCGTTCCTGGAAAATAGCGATGGTGTTGTTGGTATAGACAGAACGTTTTCGTTAGGAAAATGCTACGTGACAACAACCGTATACAAATCCCACAAAGTAGTCCGCAAAGGAACCGGCGAAGCACCTGTACTACTGGGTCCGTTACTTCTTCATTTTGACGGCAAACAGCAAAGTTATTTCAGATTCTTCTCCCATTTGAGAGGCGTCCTGGGAATGCACATCAGAAACGCGGAAATTATTATGGGAACGGACGACGAAAGAGCAATGACCAACGCACTAGACCAAGCTTTTCCAGGAATAAAGCGAAAACTGTGCTGTAGGCACCTGAAAGAAAATATTATTCGGCAGATGACCAACAAAATTCCAAAATCAACAAAAGAGCGAAACGACATTGTTAATTTGATATTTGGGGAAGGTGGCGTTGCTCTCGCTGATGACTCTGCAATTTTTGATGAAAAAAATAGTGGTTTTACTAACTCTACCCAGGAAACTTGATGATGTTCTCGTTGTATTCATGTATTTCTGTGTCAAGTACTGGTTCTACCCAGGAACGTGACTTTATTATGTTGTAAATATGTTTTTAAATTAATATGTATACTTTGTAAGTACTGGTTCTACTGGTCCTACTAACCCTACCCAGGAAACTTGATTATGTTCTCGTTGTATTCATGTATTTCTGTGTCAAGTACTGGTTCTACCCAGGAACGTGACTTTATTATGTTGTAAATATGTTGTTACATTAATATGTATACTTTGTAAGTACTGGTACTACTGGTTCTACTAACCCTACCCAGGAAACTTGATTATGTTCTCGTTGTATTCATGTATTTCTGTGTCAAGTACTGGTTC
>VMBQ01009472.1:18819-31570 GCA_007657795.1 Dreissena rostriformis
AATGGCGCTAAACAAGGACTATAATGCTTCATTGGAGCTAACGAAAAAAGACTTCGAACTCTGTTCTGCGTCATTTGAAGTGGCAGCAGTGGAATGTGCGAAAGGCGGATGCTTTGCAATCCCTTGGACCATCGAGGCTGCAAGTGGAGCGCTGCGCCGTAACATCAAAGCGACGTATCCGTTGGTGAACGGTTTGGGGGATCACCAGGCTAAACTATTGACTAGAACTCACCCTTCAAGGCGGCCAGTATCAAATCCACGGCCCATTTGTATTATGTGGTCCAAGATGGGACAGCAGGTTGGGGCTATTTGGACTCCAAACCACTTCGTTCCGCTAATGCCGATCCAAGAGGACGTTGAAACTATTACCATGGACATGGTGGATTCTGTGAGAACAAGTACACCGACACAGTTACATCGAAGATTGGACGAAATTGTTAGTGATCAGCCGAGTGTCGATGAACTCAGTGAAATAGCTACCGACGAATTTCGTGCTAGTGACATTTCTGACGTAAATGAAGATATGTGTCCGGACAACCGTTCGTCATCAGATGAGATGTGTAACAACATATCAAGTGCCACGTCTTTGACTGGTTTCGAGGAATCACCACACAGACTAATTCCCAACACCCACCCTTTGCCAGACGGAAAACCACTGACGCCTGCAGACTTACTGAATGTTGTTATAAGTGATACGCCGAGTGTTCGCAGTGTCCCAAGGGGAATTAAGGAAAATGTTTACGTGGTGCTAGAAAATAGTGAAAATTTACGTCGAATGAGTGACAAGAAACAACCTCGGTATTGGGACGATTGCGGAGCATGGGACTCGAGAAAAATGCGGAACTGTAAAACCATCTTCGTGATTAAAGACCAGGGTGCAACAAAATCTATCAGTCATGTAATCGTCAAAGAGGGACAGGTATATAATGAACACAGGGACAAAGGTGCGAAAGTATTAACATTTATAAATCCGCAACCGGAACACTGCACCGAACATATTCTGTTCTGAAGAAGGACCCTGCGTACAAAAAACGTGTGACATGGATTGAAGGCGTAACGAAAGCTGTTCCAGGAGCTCGTGATTTCGTTGTCGTTGAGTACACAGGACAGTACAACGATGTAGACGCTCCGCACGGGAACGCAAAAAATAATGCAGCCACATACGTTCGCACCAAACCTGAAGTAATCGAAAAGATACAAGAAAATGTGACACACAGCAAGCCTTTAAAACAATGTCAGAATGTAAAGGCACGTGTGAATGCGACGAGTGGGATTAAACCAAAGGCCAGGAATGTCGCAGATGAACTTTTAAATGTGTTGGAAATGGTGTCCAATAAACATCCGTACGTGGCTGAGGTGATCCATTCAAGGGATAGTGACCTTCCAGAGATTATATGTTACACTGAAGACCAGTTAGCAGATTTTAGGTCGTTCCTGGAAAATAGCGATGGTGTTGTTGGTATAGACAGAACGTTTTCGTTAGGAAAATGCTACGTGACAACAACCGTATACAAATCACACAAAGTAGTCCGCAAAGGAACCGGCGAAGCACCTGTACTACTGGGCCCGTTACTTCTTCATTTTGACGGCAAACAGCAAAGTTATTTATTTTATTATTTATTATTTTACTACTACTACCACTACTAAATACTACTGAATAATATGAGACGGAAATCACCTCGTGATTTTTGGAAACTATTCAAACGTAAACCTACATCACAAAACTCACAAACGATACCGTAAAACGAATGTTAACATTATTTTAGTTAGTAGATTAGCAGACAAAGAGGATGTTTATATAAATTCGTTTGACGCCGAGTCTTTCTTACATGAATTTGATAATAAGCAAAACACAGAACCACCGTCGTACCCCGAACTTGAAAATCTTTTATCGATAGAAGAAATAATAAAGGCAACAACACGGTTGAAAAACAATAAAGCGCATGCGCAGGACAATATTATATATGAATAATTTGCAGAAACAATATATGTAATCGCCAAGCCGTTAGCAATATTATTTAATTACATATTTTTTCCACGCAGCTGGGCATCCGGAGTCATCATAACAATACATAAACTTGGTGACATAGCAGACCCAAATTACTTTCGGGGAATTACTTTAATAAGCTGTTTTGCAGAACTGTTTACAGATTTATCAAATGAACGTCTTAAACAATGGGCAGAAACAAAGGGCATTTTTACGAATATACAATTTGGCTTTAAACCATACTTTAGCACAGTCGACGAAATATTTATTCTTAATGCACTTATAAAAACGGCAGTTGCAAAATAAAGAAAAACTTCATTGTTGCTATATTGACTACCAGAAGCATATGAAGTCATTAATCGCGGTCAGTTATGTAGTTAAATGATTAATGTGGGCAAAGACGGAAAAATCTTGACCCTTATTCAATCCATGTGCGAATAATATGTTTATTTTTTGACGCATATGTATCATCCATTTTAATATATATCTGCGAAGTTTGGGGATTTATCAAAGCGGAAAATATTGAGCGCGTTCATCGTACATTTTGTAAAAGAATATTAAATGCAAAAATGTCATAAAATTCATTACCGCTAAATGCTGAAGTTGTTTGATTGTCCTTTTATATAGAAAGATATATCGGGATCGTTAAATATTTTTTTAATTACATACTGTAAAACAGGAAAATTGTATTCTTAAACACATTTTACTATAACAGAGATAAAAAATTATCGCAAAAATAACGCAAACAATTTGGTCATCGAAAATGCGGGACATTCTTAACCAAACCGGTTATACTGATGTATGGATGTGTCCTTAATCTGTAAACACTGACCGATTTAACCCGTTATTCAAAAACAAATTACGAGAACAGTATATCACTAACTGGAATACAAGTGTCACATCACCGTGTCCAATGATTTCATATAAAGAATTAAAACCAGTATTTGAATTATCATCATATCTTTATATTGTTGAAAATGAGAAGCATAAGAACATTATTGCTAAATTACGTTTGCCGTCCCACAAATTATTAACATAAACGAGAAGACACCAGAACAGTGTAACAGATCAACGCAAATGTGTGCTATGAAACCTAAATGATGTCGACGATGATATCACTTTGTTCTTACATGCCCTTATTATACTGATGTTAGGAACTCATTAATTCCAAAGTTTTAAGGACTCGTCCTAATTTGTTCAAGTTTATCAACTACTGTTTATCGAAATAGATTGTTCTTCAAAATTATATATGTTGTATATAAAGATCAAACGCATTTTGTTATTGTATATGTATGTTAATTTCGATGAGCTTGATATTCTTATGTCAAAATAAACTATTCTGTTCTGTAATTAAACAGTAACTTAAGTTTCGAATTTTCTAACAAATACATTGAGTAATTCATTAAGTTCACTATAAACAGTCGCTACAATGGCTTCTGTAGGTTTAAACTCTGAACGAAAATGAGATTGACAAAGCGAACATAAAACTTAAATCACATAACACAAGAGCATTTTAAGAGTAATGGACAGTTAATATGTAATGGCTCAGTTTTGACAAAAAAAATAAAATTAATGCATTGTGACCTATGCATTAAGGTGCACATTTCAGACACATTCACTGTTGGTGGCAATATCTTCAAAAAATACTCGATGACAAAACAGGCTAAGTCTTAAGGTTAAGGTTTTTTAAATGAAGATAATGTTAATGTACGCTGTTGTGATATTATATGTAGATGGCAGGATTTGTTTTTTATGTAATAGGTAAATGAAATATGCTCATAGTAATTTTACATGCTATTGATCTATGTTGTGACTTCTGATATGCCTGTAGTAATGTGGATCCATACTATACACAAATGTGCTTCCATTTATCATATACACGACGTTTTTAACCTTGACATGTACGATTGTCATGCTTGTCATACTTTGATAAATGTCTGTTACATTATGACAAGGGATATAATGTGATTATTAAATGTAATAAAATTGATTGGCTCAAATATAACTTCAGATTTAGCACCGAAAACATGGAAGAAAATCTGTTAAATTTCTGTTCGATTTCAATACAAACAACTATTTCAAAAAATTAAAAAAAAATCATAAAAAATGCAGTAATACGTTTATTTTGATGTAGTTTTTGAAAAATTGGATTTCGAACCTCGTAAAATATGTAAGGTAATTGGCATACTACAATAACATTAAATCACCAACAGTTTTTTCTGACGGTACACCTCTTTAAAATGCCACCAACATTTTTATTTCGGTTCTTTTGAACTTTCTTTCTAATTTTTTTCAAAATCATTGTTTCAAATTGTACGTTATACTTTTTTTCTGTTTTACATGTTATGTTTAAACAATGGTGTAGTGTTGCATGTCACTAACCAGTAGCCATCAACACAAAATACCCGGTTAAATCGTACACTTAAAAAATGCTAACGACTAGAAAAATCAAATAATAAAATTGTACTTACGAACTACGATGAATTTGAGTTTTCTTAAATGTCATCATCATCTTAAAATGAATTTTATGAGCAAGACCTCCACAATCACGGATTTAAATACAAGTGAGAAGTCGACGTCTATGCTTTGCACCCAATCATGTGATAAAACCAGGTTATCAGTAAGCTCGTGACTGATTTATCATACATTATTAACGAAGGTTATTAAGTATAATTATGGATGATATTTCAAAAGGTTTAAAGTCGCATTATGAGTATTGATGATTGAGTTGGAAATCTGTTTATCTGATTACTGTGTTAAAATTGCATTTAATGATGATATTCGTGTCAAATCATCAAGGTCGATTAAGATAAGCATAAGGTTAAGGAAATAATTCAGATAAGGTAAAGTATTTAGAATTTTACGAAAAACTGCAAAGTGCTTTAATTTCCGACATAACATTTAAATATATTCAATCCATACTCAATCCATGTTTGTATGCATCCGTTTATTTTGACATCTACATGTATACAATGCACTTTAAAGATGCTGCACCTGTAAAGTAACTTTGTTCTGCAAACAGATGCATGCTGATCGAAAGATAAACTTGGAAAATAACACTTAGTAAAACATTCGAAATCATCCTAAAACTGAAAAGTGTTTCTTGCCTATAATAATGACAATAAATTAACTCCCGAAATCGATTGCCTTACGAGAGGGGCTCATTAACTGTTTGTCGAAACACAAGCATTTCAACAACAATACAATCATTAATGAACCATGCGGTCTAATCTCATGTCCTCAGATGCTTCCATGGTCTAAACGAAGAGTTGTACCCATTTATTCATCTTATCCACTTTCATGCATTTTGATCAGTAGTTTTTGGCCAAGACACGAGCGAAGAAATAATCGCCTCGATATATTGTAACATACCTGTTTGCACAATACTTTCTTCTTAAGGTGAATTAGTTAACATAGTTTTGTTCCTGTTGACAAATATGAATTATCGACAAATTTTATGACTTGACTAGGATTACAACTCCTTCGAACGTGCTATAATTTTCGTATATCAAGATTTTTAACTGCGTGACAATTGAGCCTTCCATATCACAGTGCACAGTTCACGCAATGAAATTTTTGACGAGTACACGGAATAACACATTTTGGGATCATTCACGTGTGCTTAATATTCGTGTGATTTACTGAATGATAATTTACTTTAGCCAAGTGAAGTTTGGTCGCATTCTTTTAAATATTCGCTCCAGAAAGTCTAAAGGTATGCAGCTTTTATAACGGATGACAGATTATCTTATTATAGGCCGGATACCAAGTGCGTGAAATAATTAATTTCTGGATGTTAAGAAGAATTAAATCAGAATATTTCTTAGGTTTTATATTCTTTCTTTGAATTATCTGTTTTTTTCTTATTGTTTAGTTGGCAGAAGGTACAGTATGGTAATGAAAATACTCGTTCCTTACACTAAAAATATGTTACAATTGTTCCATTATATAAACTATGTTTTGAAAAATCTGGCATTCCATGTACTTTTTCTGTACGTTTCCGAAAACATATATAATTGCTGGTGTATGGCTACCTATTTAAATTTAAATTGGAGGTGTAAAACATATAACAGAAATTTAGCCTGATCTAAATATTTCCATACTTGGAGGTTCCACACGCAGGTGGTACTATATTTTGCTGAAAACAGATAAATAGTGAAGTATAAATAAGAGCTATAAATGAACAGATTTTCCTAATTGACATCACTAAAGTATTATTAGTGGTTATTTGGCTAAATGACACACAAGTGGCAGTTGAGTCTGAAGTGTGTGATTTGTCCACAAGCGAAACAGAGACCAATTCCGTCTCTTGCATTGCCATTGAACTAGTGGGGACGAAAGGTATGCAGTTTCCGCATGGGTTTTGGTTGTTGTGACTGAAACGAAAGCGGGTTTCCGCCATACGGCAAGCTTCCGAGAGTGACGGTAAAGGAAGATTTGAACAGTTTCGTTGACGTTTCAAGCGCCTTCTTCCTCCTTACTGATCTCGACTCAGCTCTGTTAATCATAGATGCATCATTTGAGTCTCTAGCCATGGGGTTTGCTTCACATTGGTAAATCGTCTCCCATCAGCCCTCAGCCGTGTCTGATATACGAATATGCATATTACGTCGTTTCAACTGTTTGCAACAGTCTTTAACTTCCTCACCAGCATTCTCTTGTTTGCTTTTGTCAAGTACTCAAAGCACTTGGCTTATGTTCAAAACATGTTTTTAGCGTCACATATACACGGTACATCGAGCAAATGGAAACCGTTCCTTCTTACATAGAGATGTTCATCAGGGGCGATTATAATTATAAATGGTCCATCAAAGGCAAACACATTTCGAAGACCTTGGCTCCTGTGAAATATTTGTGTACTTTTTGTATGCAACGCTCATGTTGTAGGGAATGGAAGTTGTTGAACATGTGGCAACATCTAGAAATGGATTATGTTAATTGATTAGTACTGGTTCTATTGGTTTTACTAACTCTACCCAGGAAACTTGATTATGTTCTCGTTGTATTCATGTATTTCTGTGTCAAGTACTGGTTCTACCCAGGAACGTGACTTTATTTTGTTGTAAATATGTTTTTAAATTAATATGTATACTTTGTAAGTACTGGTACTACTGGGTCTACTAACCCTACCCAGGAAAATTACTTGATTTATTGTTATATTCAATAAATATGCATTCATAATAAGTACTGGTTCTACTTAAAATTATTACACACATCAGTGTCATAATAGTACAGACACTCACTTGTTGTTATCAATATTGCCTTGAGCTAAGCGAAACGACTTTTCAAAATTTAAAATAAAAATTATTATGAGTAAAATTACTGAATTTCGTGGTTAATTGTTATAAAATGGAATTATATATATTTTTTACTGCATCTGGGAAACAATATGTTTTGCCATTGGGAATATGACCGAATAATTGCTACAAAATCAGCTGAAAAAACAACAGCAGGCTGTCTGGCTTGCGCTGTGGTTGCCACACTGGCTACTCCAGATGGATTCCTGCATGCGAGTTTGGTTGGTTTTCCCCGGGTACTCCAGTCTTTACCCACAGCACACGACCCCATCAACATAAAAAAATGTATATAAATAGATGGAACTGCAGCTATTATTCAAAATTTATCTTGCCTTTCATTAGTCTTATGAGTATTAACAGTGCTGGGACACATTCCGGATCCTCACATAATGCAGCCTCATGCGCGGCGAGACCACATAAACTTTGAAATAAACATATAAACGGTAAAAAGCGAGCGTACATTTTTTTACACAGTCTACGTCGCTAAATATGCTTTTCATTAGCCGCGCAGACTTATTATTAATTATTGTGTTAAGTGCAATAAACGTTGTACACAGGACCATGAATGCGCCTATTTTAATATACTTGTCCTTTACCCGTTAATCGTAAATTATGGGGTAAAACGCGCACATCTCTACATGTATTCCCACAAAACGTTCCAGCTTCAGTGCAAAATATGAATATTTATTTTATAGACAGTGAGCATTTCTACACCCTGTTGAATGAAATGGATAGCTTTATAGAGAATATTGCAAATATGATTTTCAAATTTCGAAACCAAAAACATATCAACAACAGCAATAATTAATGAACCTACATGTATTTTTATTCAAGCAATTATGTTTGAGCTTTTACAACTTTTGACAATAACGTAAAATAACCTTTCCCTTTTTGGGGGATTTGTTTACTTACTCTCTCATTATTACAATACATTTGTATATGTTTGCACTGTATTCATTGTTTTTTTCATAATTAATTAAGTTTGACAAGATTAAATTGAAATAAAATTGAGATATTATAATCATGAGACACATCTTTCTATTAAAAAAAAATAAAAAAAAATAATGTTTTTTTGTTTTTTGGGGGAATTGTTGTTTGGTCCTGAAAGGGGAAAAAACCAACCTCGTTTGGTTGGGGAAGACGCCGATATTCGGAGTCTGTTATATAAGGTAAAAAACCCCTGATTTATTGTAATATATTATATAAAGTATTAATAATGAGTATGTTGTATGTCTTTGTGTGTCTTTGTGTGTCTTTATGCGTCTTAGCAGCATTTAGTAGGACCTGATAAAAACACCTTTAATATATCGAGGGGTGAATGGAAGACTGTTGTAACCAGAGCTTTAGATAACTTTTGGGGTATATTGGGTAATCACTCCCTGTTTTTGACAACAAAAGGGTTTTTGTAAATTCAATAGAGTTTTAGCAAAAAAATTCACCCCCTACTTTAGAGCTTAATTGGGTTTTTAACTCAATTGGGTAATTTAGGGAATGACATATATAATATAATAAAAATCTACTAATCCACTTTCCATATCCATCACCAGCCAAGGGTGTTTCTTTCGCCACTCTAATAAAGTTTTTTCACTAACACTCCCCGTATCGTGTTTTTTAGGTTTAACAACCTTGTTCAAAATCACCGATAATAAAGGGGCGAACTACATTCTCGAAAGAAATGATCACATCTTGCAACAGATCTTTCAGCAAAGTAGCACAGAAGCTTTTGGTTTCCCCAATATTCTGGGGTAAATACCTGTCTAAAGTGTTTGTTTGTGAAACGACTCTTTTTATGCCACGAGTGGCCATTTTGATTATTTCATAGGACGAAATATAAACTATCCGGTACATTTTTGTACGGAAAATAACCAGCAGGGATGGAAACTAACTTTATATGACTGGTTGCCCAGACGGGCAACCAACTCCTGAAATCAGGTTGCCCAGCAAAAAACCTACGAGCCCAGAACTTTCATAATGCTTTATATATATTTTTGTTGTTCAATGAACGTACAATGTGAGGTCAGACAGCTAGGTAATAAAATAACATAATTTTCACATTTTGAACATNGCAATTATTTTAACTGCACTTTATTTTGAGGCACTGAAAATAATTTTCACTGCCCCAGACACATGTAATTCATAAATCAAAAGAGCAAATATTTCACGAAAACACATTTGGTTGCATATATCAATACATAAAAAGAAATGTTGCAGCTCTACTAATAATTTACATAACTTAGTTAAAGCTTAACAGGCGATTAAAGACCTCCGATTCATCAGAATCAGAATCTGACGAGTCGCCAGACACTAAGTCAAATTCAAGTTCACTGTCATTCTCTTCATCATCAACATTGACCACGCTGTATGTATGTATCGGCTCCTTGGACTTATTGTCCGTAAACATGGGCCTGCTCATCCGAACCCCACTAGTGTTCCAGTTTTGAACTGCATCAGTTGGGTCAAAGTGCTCCACCACTGGAGCCTCGAGTTTGATGCACAAGAGATTATTCAGAACTGGTTGGGTCATTGGTGTTCGTAGTCTCGTTTTCAAAAGCTTCAATTGCCAAAACCCTCTCTCTGCTTCTGCACTGAACACTTCATCCTCCTCAAATTTGCAGCAACTACAACAGCAACAACAAACAATAACTTATCTTCAAAAGTATTAAACTCAACTGAAACCATTTTTTTAAACATTGCACCTTTAAGCTTCTCCCATGATTTAGGCCATTCACTTATATCATCTATTGTAGTTGCATGAACAACACCAGGGCTAGAGAATTCCGAAAACCGTTCCTCTATACAATTGGTGGGGTCATGTGCTTTCTGGCATATACAAATTCATCATCAGTAACCTTCAAATCATTGAAAACAGGATCCTGTGATTGTACCTTCCTCAGTTTAGGACCATCACTGTAAAGAGTGAATATCAACATTGTTAAAAGACATTTAAGATATATGCTAACACGCTTTTGTTGACTTGTTTACAGAAAAAAAAAAAGTTAAGTTAATTTACCTGTCTGTGTACTTGTTGATGACATCAATAGTTGAAGAGAGTTCTGCATGCTGAACACCAAGGACAGCCAGTCTGTTCTGGAGCATCTTCGACATCCGGCTCAAGGGAGTAAGGACATCCAGCAGGTAGAACAAGAAGTACACAATGCTTATGGACTGCAACAGCTTGAGGAAAGCTTGAGCTTTAGCCTTCGCATCACTGCTGACTTTCTCAGTTGTCTCGATCAGCTGGATAAGAGGGATTTATAAAACACTGAAACTCGTTATTCTATATTTAAAATGTGCTGCTTAAAATGTAATGTATATTATAATCATTGTGCATCGACTATTTACACATGTAATTTGTATCTTAAGAACATTAGCATAATATTTTCTGCATGTTCAAAGTTAACCATTTTTATATGAGTTTATCTTACATTCACCCCATTATTACCTGCTGAAGATGTGCAACTATAAACTTGTAAGCTGCAATTATGTTAGTCACTGCTCCCAAGGTGTGTGCTATCCATCGAGTTCCTCCAACACGCACAGGCATTAGCAATGAGCCATCTCCATTTGTCTTCAAAGCTTCATAACTTCTGACTAACATTGATCTATTCAAAGTGCTATAATGGTAAAACAAATAAAGGCCCAGCAGTAGTGTGTCAACCGTTTTCACATACAATTTAATAGTCTTTGCCATGTCCTTGAGAGAAAGTTCAAGTCGATGGGCCATGCAGTGGATTTTTATCAAGGATGGCTGTTCTTTTTGAAGAAGTGCCCCAACTCCTGCTTTGCATCCTAACATGACACTTCCTCCATCGCATGATAGAGCCACCAGCTTAGAGGAAACATCATTCCATTCTAACGACATGTTTGTGCTTACTAAATGCCTTATTCCACTAACAAGACTTGATGCATCTGCTTTTTCTAGTTTATGCACTGCTAAAAAATATATTACAATTTTACCAGCATTAGCAATTCTTATTACCAGAGTTCTTGTTCCTGAATAGCAGCATCCGTGCTGCCATCCCCTATTAAGCATAGGAAGTTACTTTTTGAAATTTCTGTTGAGATTCTATCAAGCAGGGTTGAAGCAATCGCATTCACAAAAACTTGAGCAGATTTTCCATTTCTGTAGGTTTTGCCTAGCTGCATCCCTTTCATGTCATCTCATTTACACATCCACTCAAAGTCAGATAATGGCCTGTTGTTCACAACTAACGCATGACAGGTTCTGAACATGTTACAAAGTTTACTAAAAAAACTTGAGCATTTAATGTTTGGAGTGTTTTTGCAGCTTGAGAATGGTAATTTGGCTTGCTCTTTGCTAACTCAATAGCCGCGACACGCTTGTGCCCATCCGATTGTTCGTGTTTCTTTATGCTATCGATTTTCAATGAGGAGCAACCTGCTACAAAAGAATTTTGCATGCCNGGTTAGTCTTTTCAGGCTGAGAAACGCCTTGAATAAATTGCCACATATTTAAATTTCTTACGACTTTCGCGCAGCCATTTTGAACAGAAAGTTTGCAGCGTAGTAAACATCGTAGTAGTAGTAGTACTAAATCATGACGTCAGACACTGTAAACTTTATGTGTACTCGATTGTTTTGAACGGCGCAATTTAATTGGCTGAGACCATTTCACGCCAGAGGGGTAAAGGTCTTGATGAATACCACGCAATGTATTGATTGTTCAGAACGTTTTTTTCAAAAAAGCTATTCGCCCGGACGGACTACCAGCTTTTGAAATTCAATCATCAGCGTAAAAATTACTCGCCCCGGGCGAACGGGCAACCGTTAATTTCCATCCCTGGTTGTCTTATTATGGTTGATATGTGTGCCAAATTATCTCAAAATTCATCAAGAAATGGTCAAGTTTCAACAAAATTGTGTGTCGCGCAAAATATTGTGTATCGCTTAATTTGTCGCCCTTGATGAAAGAAGGGAGAGATTACAGATGGCACTATCCGGATTCCGTAGTTAACCCAAGATGCAAATATGAATTGACAATGAAAAAACAATTCAAGGCAATGAACACTTGTACTCTGACTGTGTACACAAGATTAAAATTTGAATAGACAATGAAAAAACAATTCACTGCAAGTTACACTTGTATTCTTACTTTTGGCTAAGTGATGAAACAAGGTGCACTATTTAACTGGTTCTAAGAAAAGCACTTGGAGTTTATTATGTCACACACAAAGATAGCATGGTCCACTGGATGGTAATATGTTTATTTACCGTTAAACAATCTATCGAAGTAAAATAAACATAAACCAGTCTGTATTTTTTTTTATTATTCATAGTTTCATTTTCATGTTCAACCAAAATGAAGGTTTACATATTGTTATTTTGTGTCGGAAAAATTAAATTGGAAATGTCTGAGGTCCGACATGTTTCGCATTCGTTGGATAATACATATGTTCACTAAACAAATGCAGGGATCACGCAACTGGGCGAAATGGGCGATTATATC